>CM021103.1:402690327-402800322 GCA_007115665.2 Sequoiadendron giganteum
ATCATAGGCTGACGACTTCAGCCTGACCTGTATATAGGTGTAGTGGAAGAATTATAATCAACCATAAGAAATTGTTCCAAAAGATTCATTACATACTTGACTTGAGCCATGAAAATGAACGGTCATGTTACAAGAATCATAGTTAGAAAACTTGGACTCAGCAGCCAAACTTTTTGACTTGGATTTAGGACTTGGCAAAATATCGGCAAAACTCAGCAAAAAAAAAAAAAAACATAATTACACAAAAAAACAGAAATTAATGCATTTAGAGAACAAATCTATTTTGATTATCAATTTGTCATAATTCAAAAATTACATGTGTCATATGACCCTCAAAGACTCAAATTTGAAATTTCGAATTTTCAAACTCAAACAATACATTTCATTTGTATAAAATTATAAATAATAATTGCATAACTGTTAACATATGTCAAAAACTAGCCAGATACAATTTACATCCTCTTCTTCCCCCTCTTAGTACAAGTATTATTGAGCCTTGAGTTTGGAAGGGAAATTGGAACTATCACTAGGAGTGACTAATTCCTCAAAACATGTCCTCCTCGAATGCCTCTGCCATTGCCGCTTCTCTCTCTAATTCAATGAGATTTTCATTAGTGAACATGATATCCGCATTTTCGGCAGTCCAATTAGCAAATGGATTGATGCCTTCAAAGTCAATGGCATCATGAGAACAAACCTCTATCTTATTGGTTCTTAGGCAAAGGTTCTACTGAGCAAAGACAAGGTCATTGAGGTGCTCTTGGGTCTAGTTGTTTTTTGTCTTGGTGTAAATGCTTTCAAATAGGCTCCAATTGTGTTCACACTCAGAAGCATTACAGAGCTAGGACAAAACACAGATAGCTAGCCTTTGAAGATTTAGTGTGCTAATGCCATAAATCTCCCACCCCAAATCTAAATATAAAACATTTCAAAAAATATGTATTAAGTAAAACTTCAAGACTTAAAACTTTCAAGTTTCTAGTATTAAGCTAAAAATTAAAGAACTAATATTTTTTCTTCGTTGCTAGTTTTCGCTTTTTTGAATGGCTTGAAGTGATTGAAAGAGCCTCCCATCCAGTCCCTTGTAGACATCCAATTCATCTAGAATTTTGTTTCTCATGTCTTCATTTGTTGACATCCTCTCTATGCATGAAGTAAGGCCTACCATGACCTCCTCATCAACCTTAAAAAATGTGTTAGAGAAGTAAAATTCTGGGTTTAGGTAGTATGCAAAGGCACGTAATGGTTGGGGGAGTTGTTCCATCCCTCTATGATCAATGATGTGTCAAATGATTTTGCATTTTCTTTTGTAACCATCATATTGTTGGTGTTTTAATTTGTCACTTTCATGACAACACAAAATAGAACATTGAATACGATAAAACCATTCTTCAAATTAGAAGGGGAAGTTCCCTAGGACTTAACTAAACTTAAACTAGCAAAATACACAAATATTTACATTGTACAAATTATCAATGGGACTTTTGCATTAAACATAAAACATTAGTTTGACTGTGTTTTTGCCTTGGATGCAACACCAAACTATCAATAGCTATGACTGCAGTGAGATTTTTAGATTAAGGTGGACAAACAGTTCAAGCATTAACAAATGCAACTTCCTATTGGTTAAACACTAAGTTGCCGATTCTACTACGAGATCGGATACGAGTACAAGATACGGGTACGCCGATATGGCAATTTTTTTTTCTTGGGTACATTTGTATAATATATATCTTAATATATATGCAAAAATTTCAAATGTATACAAAATTGTAAATATATTTGATAGTATGATACTTAATCATTGATCAATGGTAGTGATCAAGCTAAATGCCAATTGATAGTTCAAAATTTCAATATTATTTCATATACTATATATGTCTATAGTCACAATTCAAATGAAAATCATTACAATTACAAAATTGAAATAAATACAATAAAAACTTTGTATAGTTGTCTTCAATCTTCATCAATCATCAAAAGGATCTAGATCAAGGTCATTGTTTGGTTCAGCATCATTTGAACCACAAGTAAATCCATTGCCACTCATACTAGGTGCATCATGTGTAAGAGTCTCATCATCATCATCTACAGTGACTCTAGCAACCTTTGCAATAGATGCATCCAAATTGGCACACTCAGGGGCTATGTTCCAATGCTTCATTGAACCTTCCTTGTACTGATCTTGCTTATGCGATAGAAGACACAAGTTGGAATGGACATAAACCAAGTCTTCTGCTTTTTTTGCAGCCAACTAGTTACACTTCACTGAGTGGATAAAGGAGTATGGACTCGTGGATAAAGTAGTATGTACTTCAATTCCGTTCAGCTGAAGAAGAACTTGCAACCTATTGAAATTGGAGAGAAAATCAAAACAACTTAAAAATAAAAAATGCAAAATAAATTAAAGAATGGTAAGTACTAAAGTCTACAATACAAATGTTAAATAATAAAAAATAAAAATACTTACTTGTGATAGAACTTTGATTGCAAGAGGCTGGAGGAACAAATAATCTTGCCCATGGAGATACCACCATATACAAGCATCTACATTGTATTAGTCTTGAAGAGCACAAATACTATGATCTCGTCCTGAGATGAACATGCCAAACTATTTCCTAATATTTTCCACCACTTTTGGATCTAAGAAGAGTCTTTTGAATGCTTGCTTGTACCCATTAGCAACTTCACCATCTTTATATGGTGGAGTTCTCCCTGGCAAAGCAAGTATTTGTGTACTATAGTATTTGCGAGACAATGCATATGCAAGGAGATGCAATGGTGTGTTCATCTTGTTCCAACAGTGATGAATGATTTTCTCAACACTTCGAAAAAATGAATCTTCGGGGTCATTCTCTTTTTGTGCTATTATGTCCTTTATATTTTCTATCATGTAGTCAACGCTGTCATAGATTTCCCCCAAACAATGGTCGATCTGTATTAGCAAACTTGATCATACTCATTATAGGCTCTGTGAAACTGAAGACATAGTCCACATGAGCCCACCAATTGTCATCTAGGATTAATGACTTGACCTTCTAGGCCCTCTCTGAATTTGATTGCTTCCAAATACTCTATTGGTTGCTAATAACCATGGCATCCAATGCCTCTTGCACCTTCACAAGTTGTCTCAAAATGATTGTGTGTGATGTAAATTGGGTTTCAACAACCTAGGATCTTGTAAAACATAAGTTAATAACACATTAAAATATACTATATTAAGTATACATGGCATAAATAAAATTAAAAAATAAATTAAATTTACCTTCAACAATTCCAAATTCAAGAAAGTCCTGAAAATGCCTTGTGACATATGGTGGTTTGTCACAAACATTTGGAACTCCTCAACCTCTTGGTATATAGCTTTCACCCACTCTATTTCAGTGCCAATTGCTTGCATCACCAAGTTAAGGGAGTGTTTAGTGCATGGTGTCCAAAAAATGTGTTCATACCTTTCCTCAACCAAAGCACTTGCAGCCTTGCAATTTTTCGCATTGTCTGTAATGGTTTGAACAACATTTTTAGGACCCACCATCTCTATGGACTCAATGAGGATTTTAGAAATGAATTTTGCATCCTTGATTTGCTCCTCGCAATCATCCACCTTCAAAAACATTGCCCCTTTGGGGGACACTACAATAACATTTATTAAAGGTCGGTTTTTGCAATCTTTCCATCCATCAGAAACAATAGACACTCCTATTTCAACCCAAGAATCCCTAATTGGTTTGTGTGATGTCTCTACAATTTTTTTTCTCTTGCCAATAAGGTGGTGCTCACCTTTTTATACCTAGGACTTGTGAAACTAGAAGGTGCACTATTGATTTCCGCAACCATTTCACGCTAATATGGGGTGATGTCACCAAGTTGAAAGGAAGATCATTGGCATAAATGCAACGTGCAACTTTTTCCTTTGCAATATCTCTTGTTTCATTTTGAAATGCCTTATCCAATGGGCCTCTTTTGCGAGGCGTGGGATCTTCTACTTGGATAGAGGGTGTCTCCAAGAAAGGATGTCGAGAGGCCATTACTGAATTTGTAGGTAAAGTCATTGATGTTCTCTTTGCTAAAGGATGAGATCTTAATTTTGCTCTTTCACTCACAACATCAGCTTGTTCCTGTTCTCTAATGAATGCCATAATTTTTTCTATTGGCAACCCCTTCTTATTTTGCCCTTAAACTATTCTAATCCCTTTCCCACTTTGTGCACATAAGTGAGCTTTCACTTGACTATACGAGCTCTTAAATTGGACTCCGCACTCACCACAATCTCAAATGAATGCCCCACCTCCTGGAAGTTGTTCAAGCACCGTAACATAATTCCATAAAGGAGATGCTTGATCAATTTTAAATTTTTTGTTTCCATCAATACCCACTGAACTTGAACTTGAACTTCTAGTCGTTCCAAATAGATTGCAATTTGATTTTGCTATTATAAAAAATTATAAAATTTAAATTAAAAATAAATAAATAAATGCAACCATACAATATATATAATTTATAAAGTATAAAATAATGGAAGTTCAAAATGAACACCGAAAAACATTGTAACAAATAGTGAAACATGTTTTTTCTTTTCTAAAAAAATAAAATAAAAAATTGAAAAAATTCATCAAAAACTTGAAACAATTTGTTAAAATACTAAAGAATCAGTTAAAATGCTCACCTTTGTGCATGTTATCCTCAATCCTCTGGCACTTTGTGATCGATCTCCTTTGAAAAAACTAGCAACCCTTTAAAATGAAAAATTGGAAAAAAAATGCTTGAGCAATATCTTTGAGGAGAGCAACAAAGAATAAAAGAGGCGAAATGTGGCTTTGAAGGCTGTTTTAGGGTTAATTTTCACTTTTTGCAACTTTTTTTTAATGTTTTTAACTCTTTTTTTGGTGCCCCCTAGGCGCTGGTGCTTGCGGGAGCGTTGAGAGTGCCCAGGGAGCACCCCAAACACCTCGACTCGGGGAGATCGGGGCGCTCTCGGGCACCCCCCGGGTGCTCTCGGATCGGGGCACTCTTGGAGCGGGCACAAGGCCCCATACAAACAACCCGATAACTTAGGTTAAAGATATACTAGTGTTCAATTGCAAACAAGGATTCAATTACTTAACACCTACAAACACTATTTATTAGCTAAATCAGAGACCAATGTTCAGTTGCAAACAGGGATTCACTCTTGGAACGAGCACGAGGCCCCATACAAAGAACTCGATAACTTAGGTTAAACATAGACTAGTGTTCAATTGCAAACAAGGATTCAATTACTTAACACCAATAGACACTATTTATTAGCTAAATCAAAGACCAATGTTCAGTTGCAAATAGGGATTCAATTACTTAACACCAATGAACACTATTTATTAGCTAAATCAAAGACCAATATGTTGGCATCAACATAGGAAATGATTAAAAACAAGAACATCACATGATTCCATGAGTAAATTGTCAAAGGAATATGCAAAGTTATTACTTCAATGAGCAATGGACATGTAACAACCAGTCAGATAGCTTCAAAACTTCTACAATTTTTTTTGTTGAAATAAATTTTTATATAAGAATCGCCTTTCCAATATAAATACATTACACTTTAATTGCAACCTCAATAAAAATGATTAACAACATCAAAGTCCAACGTTTGTAATGATGTATACATCAAGTAAGGCTTGCTCACCACCCAACCATATTGGCATCATGAAGCCGTGTGGACTCTAGCCAAAACCCCAAGCAAGAAAAAGACTACCAATAAACTTAATTTATCATTGATAGTCAAATGACCTAAGAACTTGAATTTAGTGGGTATGCAACCCTTTCTAAGACCACACTATCCCAGACAGTTCCTTGTTGGTTGCCACCTACTTAGGGTAACAACGTTTATGAATTCTCTTTCATAAACTAAAAAGTTAGAAGAAAATGTCTTGATTCTAGAGATTAACATCAATAAGGAAAATGTCACATAGACAAACATCCATTGTAATATCTTAGAGTATTAAAGAAACCTTCTATTGATCATTGGGTTGGGCTCTATTTTTCTGATCACCAAGATCCCATTATGGCGAGGTGAGAGCATACGACGAAAGTCTAATCCTAATAGAAAATAATTCACAACTTTTTACAAAATAGAATAATACAATTGCATTCCCTTATTTCGATGCAAATACGAATCTATAATAATAATGAAAGAAAACATTCTCTCCCACTTATTCAGTGGTGAGTGACAAGACCCTACTAATGCAATATTCCATTCTTCATCGCAATAGAAAACCATAATTTAAAGGATCATATATAATTCACAATGTCAATGAAATATGATAAAGGTAATTCAATAACATTACCAAAAGGAGAACTAAGGTTGGTAGACTAAATCTCTATGCAAAAGGAGGATGAATTTCTATGCTAGCACAAATTGTTTCATTAACCTGAGCAAAAGTAGGCGAAATAACGAATACCCTTATATAGATCATTTAATAACAAGTAAATTAGATGAATATAAATACATCACTTACCTTTCCAAATCCTTCATGCAATAACTATTAGGATTTGCTGGATAAGTTATTATCTCTCCTTTTTCAATAAACCAAAGTCATTGTTAGATGTAGCTTTCAAAAAGAAATATTACAATTAGAGTATCATGAGACATAATTCTTGATCCTCTTATAAATTGAGTAATAAATCAATATTAATCTTTCACAAGTTATCTGAGTTGTAAGCAAATTCTATAATGAAATACCAATATATGCGTTTATAGCAATTTAACCTTGTTTTGAAACAACTAACTTTAATGAAATTCAATGTATTATACGACAATGATTGCTCAACAATCATAAATTAAAATAGATCTTCATATTCATTTATCTATGATGGGAACCAATGTCTAGATCTTCATATTCATTTATTTGTGATGGGAATCAATGTCCTAGGAAATTTTACGCAATAATATCCTATGTTCAACCATTAATACCAGTTTTGCTATGAATGTAAGATAATGATCTTTCACTTTTCTCCCTTTAATTTCTAACTATTTTAAGAGAAATGTAGTTATCATAAATACGATCATTAAAATATTTCAATAACATACAATACTTGGAAATATTCCCGTTAACTTACTAATGCATAAAAATTTTCAATAACAAAATAACAGTAATAACTATACCAAACTCAATCTATTCCCAAAAAATTCCTATAGAGTAACAACTCGAAATGGCGTCGAGTGGGCAGAGCAGGTTGGGTGGGAAGGAAAATTTTGAATCTTCAGAGGATGATGAGGGTTTTGAGGACGATGGCGAGGCAGATGGGGGTTATGTTCTGGCTGGGCTTCCTCTTCCTTGTGCTCTGGGCGCGGTCATGGTTGATCAAACAGTGGTGGATGGCGTTTTTCTTGGCTCTCTCTATGGTGGGCCTCTTTTGGACGTTTTTGGTGGTCCCTCTTGCTGTTTGCAGATGAAGTAGGCATTTTGTTGGGCTGGTGGTTGGAGGGGGGCTTTCTTCTGGAGGACGATGGCGATTACGGTGGTGGAGATGACCACAAGGGTGAGAATGGAGTGGAGAGGCCCGCTTTCTGCTGGGCGTGCTCCTAGTCTACTGTCTGTTCTCTGTGCAGATGCGTTGGGCGCGACTGCCTGTGTGGGTTCTGTCCTTTGTGCGTTTGTTGCTGCTTCTGGCAGAGGATTCTCCTGTGGTGTTTTGGATGGGGGCTCGTTTTTGTGGTATGGCTCTTTGAGCCTTTGTGTGTGGGGCTGGAGGTAGTGCTGGGTTTTCTTGTGGATAGGTTCTCTGAGGAGTTTGATGGCTTGTCTTTAGACTCTGTTGGGTGTGCAGAGTTGGATGTGATGTTTTATTGCTGTGCCTTTTCTCCTCACTCTCTGTTTGCTGATCTTCCTGGTCTTCTCTGGCCTTCTGGGAGCTTTTTTGCTTCTATGAGGGGGCTTTATTTTTTTGGATATGTGGATGCTGGGCTGCCTCTGGTGTGGTCTGTGGACAGTTTATGGCTTGTTTCAGACCCTGTCTGGCTAGCAGGGTTGGAGGTTGTTCTTTATTGTCTGGCCGATTGTCTTCTCTCTCTGCCTGGTGGTTGTCCTTGCTTTTTCCTTCTTTTGGGTTCCTCTGTTGTGTTGGTTGTGGGGCTTGGGGTTCTTGATGATGGGTTGTTTGAGGAGTTGGATGGCATTATCTCAGACCTTGACTGTTATGTCGGGTTGGAAGTGGTTTTTTATTGCTGTGTCTCTACTTCTCTTGCTTTGTCAGTTGGCTTTTTGGGCTCTTCTTCCTCTGTGAGGGTGTGTTCATGGTTTTGGGATACGGCTGTTGGTCTGCTTGTTTTGGAGTGGACTGTAGATGATGAGGAGGCCTCCCCTTTGCCTGGTGCCTTGGCTCCTTTTATGCGAAAGGATTTTGGTGCTCATTGGAAGGCGTGTAGTAGTTTGAAGAGAGTTTTTTTATCTTAGGTTCTTACTTCCTGTGGCTTTGCTCATTGGCCCCATGGAGATGGGCTCTTCATGCTGGTATGGTTTTGAAGGCAGAATCTTTTACCCTTTTTGTTGGCCTGGCTTTGATCTCTTATATTGAGGTGGAGAGTTCTTGGCTGGGCTGGGCTGTTTTTTTGTTTCAGCATCTTTGGAAAGTCTTATTGAGGTGGTGCTATCTCCTATGGAGGTGGAGATGGTTTTTTCTGAAGAAGCTGGGAGGTGTTGCTTAGGGGGGTTGAACGGTACTTGGTTGGCTCAGCTTGAGGCCTGTTTCCTGTCAGCTCCTATGAAGGTGGGTCTCCTTCATATTGAGGTGGTAAGGATTTATGCTGGTGGGGTGCTGACTTCTAGTTGGTTTGTCTTAGCGGGGTTCAATTTGTTGGAATTGGGAGCTATTTCGAATGGTTCTCTCTTGGGTTTTCGGTCCCAGAAAAACCTGGTTGAGGGTTTAAGGTCCCTTCAAAACCTTTGGGTTTAAGGTCCTAGGTAAAACTGTTTGTTTTCGGTTAAGGGGTCTTGGCCCTTGCCTTTCTTTGTGTAGCTTGGTAGTTCTGTTGTATTCTTAATGCTGCTGTTGAGTGGCTGCTGGTGGTATATGTTTATCTTTTTTGCAGCATGTTCTCCTTGGATAGGGTTGTAGGTCCCTTCAAAACCGTACTGTAATGGGTTTCGGGTCCCATCAAAACCTGTTTTTCCTCTAATAAAAAACTCAATCTTTTCCCAAAATTATTAACATTCAAATCTTTTCTCTTAGTTTAAAAATTAACGAAATTAAAACTCATACCAAATGGATTTACACCTATATTTGAAAAGGAAAGGATCAATGTGTTAGTTTTCTATGATCAGATTAGAATGCAAAAATTAATTCAAATTCAACACAAGAACACAGCCAATACCTTGGGAAAACCCTCCAACCCGAGGGAGAAAAAACCCAGCCAATATATCTCTTATATATTGAAACAAATAAGAGCAGCAATCTGCTTACAACTCAGGCACAACACAATGCCAAATTGATACAATAAATAAAAGCACCTCTCTAAGATGCAATACAAGTGTAAGTGACAATCTCCTTGAAATCGATGTGCTGCTACAAACTTTGATCTGTTGCTCAGATCGAACTTCTCCCTGACTGAAAATGCTTGACTTGATTGGTTAAACACAATGAAGGATATCACATATATAGCCAATCACATCCCTTCATGAAGAGACGTCGGCCTCAAGGGAAACGACGTCTTCTTGAGGAGGCGCGAATTTCAAGACAAGTTGGCCCACATCATTAAATAATAATAATTATTTATTATAACCTTTTAATCTTTTATTCATGATTAAGGCATCTCTTTAATTAATTCGATTATATAAATTTAAATATCCTTAGGCTACATTTAAATTTATTCTTCAATTTGAATCTGGAAGTAGACTCACGTGGCTGCATTTAATCATCAACACAATGCAACTTACCTTTCGAGCTTCTGTTGGTAGTGGGGATCATTTTGAAATTTTTGACCATTTGAAGAAAAAGCTAGATGCTAACGCTACCTTCATTTCAACAAGAACAAGAATCATTATAACCAAGGTATTTTATGTTCATCTATGGATAAGATATTCTGCCATAATGCCTTGACAATTATACCGATCTTTCATCCTCATGCATGACTTATGAAGGAAATTCTTTATGCTAATTTATTGTTTGACAAGTCTTATCCAAGGATGTTAATTCATCGACTAAAATTAGAGTACAAGCATAGCTATAGTCTCTTAGGTTTTGGCAAGGCTGCAAACAAAACTATCTTGGTAGGAGAAAAGATTGATAGAGTCTACACATTGCTCAATCAGTTTATTAGAAATGAAGTTAAAGTTCTAAGAAGAGAGCTAGTGCAATTGATTCATGAAACGTAATGACTATATATATATGTATATATAAAAGTGAATGAAAGCCTATATATATATATATAGAAAAACAGTGAATGGAAGCTTATATATATAATAGCGAATGAATGGCAGTTTCAGATATGGCAATTAGATTTTACAAGTAATAGAATTTCACTGGAAAATTTGGTAAAACGATGCAAGAATGGAATCTAAACTATGCAGATAGGATCCCATAACTTCAGCAGAACTAGAGTAAGAAGGAGTGATCATATTGCTATAAAAAAAAATTGTTTACACTGCATGTCGAGGTAACCAAGAGAAGAATGATGATAAAGTTATGACTATCATAAAGGCTGCTGATCAAAAAGGTTAGTAAGTGGGGACGATTGAAAAATTCATGTGCCAAGAGTAGATGCCTTGATGGAGTAAACTTAATGTGCTAAAGACTCATGATAAGAGATGCTCACATTGTGGCTGAGAGTAATGTCTCATGGATACCAAAGAAATTGATGCTTGATAAGTACAGACATAGCATATTCCTGACACTCAACACTTGCATCAAGTAAATACCCCATTTGCAACATTTAGAATAAGAATCTTAGACTAATTTCCAGATCTGCACCCCTTTGCCATTACACCGAAATCCTTTGGAATAGGATCACTGTAAACGATCTTCATACACCCAAAACAATTTTATAATTAACCTATATAATGTAAGCCATTGAGTCATTTGAATGAATGATTGACATTCGGCAAAACATAAGGGAAAACATGAATTCCATCAGATGCTGCGGTTTTCACTTACCCTGATAGACGTGTATGCAGAATGTGAAAACATAGACAAGGTACGTGAACTATTTGATAAAATGTCCCAACAGAATGCAGGCTCATGGAATACCAAAAATTGCACGCTATGCTCAGTTCGATAAAAAAGTACTTCTATAGAATGAAATGGGAATCCCTAAGTATATCCCAACTACTCAAAGATGTTAATGCAGACATTTTAATGGAAGATAGATATGAGAATGTAATTGCATGATCATAGAGTTCTTGCACCCAGTCTGATAACTCTTCTACACACCACTACAAATGAATTTAATAACCAACAAACTCCCGCTAAAATGAATTATAAGCAGCTTCTTAATAATAACCAGAAATGATTAGGATTATCTCTGTGCACAACAAATAAATTCCAGCCCACTATGAACTAATGGCAAGGAAGAGCAATTAACATGACGGTGACACTACTTCAAGCCCAGCAGCCAGACAAGGTTAGGGATCGAATCACAATAATCTTTGTTGAAGTAGAACACTAGGAAATGAATCTTAAGTGAAAATTTTTATAAATTGTGGGATAAGTGTTACCAAAATGCCAATTGAATGGTATGCAATTGCTGAAAAAACAAGCTGAGAAGCATAAAAGAAACAAGACACAGAAGGATTTGGAGCAAAACTGAGCGCTGCTAAAACACAGGCTCGAGCATCTGATTTATAGATGAATTTGCAATAAATATAGTACAAACTGTGGCAAGGAGTTAGCTGCACTATTTATTATGGATAGGTGAAACAAAACGCCATGTGAATAGCATGGATGAGGTGGGGCGGTGAAAGTTGGCTGAATGCGGCGCCTGGTCTGCTTGGAGATGACGTATAATTAATTTACTACTCTAACAAGAATGAATGCTCCCCCTCGCATTAAAATCTGCCAAAGATATCCTCCAATGAGGCGTTGCTAGTTTCTACATATGGTGTGGAAAATTCTGCAGTTTCCAATCAGAGGCATAACACCTACCCAATTAGCAAGCCAAAAGTCAAAATTTAAAGGGAAGACAGGGTAAAAATCAGCATTAGTGATTTAATGGATTATTTTAATTGATTTATTGGTGATTTATTGTCCATTGCTATTGTGGGTGTAATAAATGAATAATAAAACATAGGACCTATGATAGGTCCTATCATATTATAAATTTGATTGGTATCTTCTTTTACTATTATTACTAATTAAAAAGTTAAATAATTTACTTTTTATAAACTTGATATCCATTTTCCTTTTTAATGCAATGGAATTGGCTATGAAATTTGTCAATTTTCAATTTCTGTTGGATAATGCTATAACCAAAGCAGTGCAAGCATATAATATTTTTAGTGGGGAAGAGTATATTGGTGGACTCTTTCCCAAGGAGTTCGTGCAATGCCGTTAGGGTTTTGAAGAAATCTTCGATGCCATCAAGCTGGCTCTTTAGTACAAAAATGACAATATCTTGTTGCAAGCCCCGAGGAAAAATCGTAGATGTGTTTGCACTGTAATGGAGGTGGACATAAAGGAGAAGTATTATGCCCTTGCTCTCCTGAGAGCTCATGTTTCGCACCCTTCAAATAATGGCTTGCAATTGGATTTGCAACTCAGGGTTAATTCACCGGCTCGTGGAGAAGAGCATGCACAGTCTGTACATAACATTCCGCTAGCAAGTAGCTTTCATGAGAATACAAATATTGCCTGTGCAAGGTTGGCTTGATGAATGCAGTTTCCCAGAGTACTTGTTGGAGGGCGAAGTGTGTTCGAGAGGGGCTTTCAGTTAACAGAGGGATTGGAGATTCAGGATGAAAATTCAATGCATGGTGACTTCATGGAAGAATAGCAGCAATATTTTGTGGGGGTTTTTTTTTGCTCAGAATTTGGAGTTTACTGGTTTTTGTTAGGGATTATGTCTAATAGTTTCTGGGTAGTAGTATGTTTATCTATCTACGTAAATTCAGTAGCAGTTGTATGGGTGGTTTTCAAAGTAGAAATTCTGGGAGTAGTAAGCTGAATTTTGAATTCTTAGCATGATTTTCATAATTTTTTTGAACTTGGACTTATCAAATATGTAAACGTCTTACTTTATATAATATATATATATATATATATATACAGGCTTTCACGCCTTTCGCCCAAAAAAAAAAAAACTTGATAGTGGTAGGAATTTAATGTAATTTCAATTTCTTTAATGAATTGTTTAGTACATTGGATCATAGAAAAAGAAATTGAAAATCTTAAAATTCTATGTTGACCGTAAAATTTGAAATCAGTTACTCAATACAAACATCTTGTTGTGGACAAATAAGAAAAATCTTAATTAGTATAAAGAGATACACATAAGTAGCCAAATTAGGTGGTATTTATTTAAGCTTACAAATGTATTCTTAGAACTATCTCAAATGGGAAATGATCTATAAGTGATTTATAAATTCTCATTTCAAGATTATTAAATTATTTTACTTCTTAATTACAATCAACGTTATTGCAACTTTCTATATTAATTCCAATAATAGAGTAATTATTGTTGATGTTATGACAGCTTCGGTCTGCACTTCCCAAGGAAAGATAAATTAAATGGATAGCCTCTCAGCTATTTAATTTATATCAAACAATAAATGTAAATGCTAAAGGGCCGACCCTTCTTGGTTCACATATTTTAGTCTTGGCTTGAGCCGACTTTATGCATTTATTATTTATCTTGTATGTGGGCCGACCTATGTTGAAGAGGCGCCACACTTGTATAAATACAAGGTCTCATTTGTCTTTGTATCATCCCAATCCACTCAAGCAAGTTCGCATCTATCTTCAAGAGCAGATTTCGCACTTTGTAGCAGCAAGTCCGATTTCAAGGAAGAACTCATTCATTTGTATCTAGTGCATCTAGAAGAGTTGCGACCTCATTGCATTCATTATTGGCCATTGCTGGGCCTGTGTTGTAAGCAGATTTCTGCCATTGTTCTATATTATAGAAGAGATTCATTGCTGGGTTTTTCTCCCTCAAGTGGAGGGTTTTCCCAGGGTATCTTTGTGTGTTCATTGTCTTATGTGTTGCAATTATTTAATTACTTGTATTGTTCAATCTGATCTAAGAAACACTAACATGGTATCAGAGCGGGTGTGAAAAAGATCGTGATCAGATTTAGTTTGCAACACTCACTTTATTCTTTTTCAGTCTATCTTCTAAATTTCTCAAGATGGTGAACGGTCTGAAAATCGAGGATAGACTCGAAGGGATTTCGAACTACACATCATGGAGGTTCAGAATCATGCTCACTTTGGAAGAGAATGATTTAGCTGAGTTCGTGAAAACAAAAGTTCCTGAACCTGAGGAGGAAGAAGAGAAGTTGCAGTGGAGGAAGAAAGATACTAGGGCAAAGAAAGTGTTGGTTGATTCCGTCAAAGATCATATTGTCCCAATTGTCTTCAAGTTGGATACTGCAAGGGAGATGTTCAAAACATTGGAAGAGATGTACGAAATCAACAACACCAGTCGTGCCCTAACCTTGAAGCAACAACTACTTCACATTAAGATGGCGGAAGAAGAGTTTGTCATCACCTACTTCATGAAGATTTCCGAATTGAGAGATCAACTCTCTACCATTGGTCATATTGTTGATGACAAGGATTTGACCATGATTGCTCTCAATGGTCTTCCGCTTTCATGGGAGTCGTTTATTCAAGGAATCAGTGCAAGATCTAAACTTCCCAAGTTTGATCAATTGAGGATTGATTGCATTCAAGAGGAGTCGAGACTAACGGCAAGGGGCATTGGTCAAAGTTCAAAGAATGAAGATTTACATGTTCTCGCCTCTCATTCATCGAAGAAAGGAAAAGTTTGGAAGAAAGGATTCTTTAAAAGGAATCGAGATAATGGGTCAGATGGTGCTCCTGCATTCAAGAAGAAATGGGACCTCTCTCGTGTTCAATGCTTTAAATGTGACAAATTTGGTCACTATGCGAAGGAATGTCCTACCAGGCCTAATCAACATGCTTCGTTTGCGGATATGATTGAGATCTCTCCCCAAAATGATTCTAGTGAATTTCTACTCTAGTCATGGGCCTATGTTCAAGCTGTGAAGGTTGTGTACTAAGCGCAAGAGCAACATATCATACGGTGTCCACCCTTCACAATATTTAAGAGATAAGTATTCCTTGCTTTTGATTATATTTACTATTCTAGGGTAAAATTCAATTTGTTGAGTTATGCAATTCTGACATTATTTACTTAGTATTATGTGTGACTAGTAAATAGTGATCACTGTAATAAGATTCTTTAGATTTATTCATTGCAAGTAGGATCATGCCAATTTGTGAAGTTTGTCTTTTGTTTTGTTGAGATTAGCTCTTCTGTGAAATTGAAAGAAAGACATGTCATGATTAATGAATTAATTATCTATTACTCAGGAGATTTTTGAAATCCATGAGATAAGTATTGCATGGTTGAATAATGTTCATGAATTGTTTTTTCATTGAGATAACCTGAGCATCAAGCAATCTCGAAGTCTTACCGAATGAAGAAATGATCAAGCTTGGAGTCATAGCTTGCAATCATTGGACTACATTGATGGCTGGAGATATCTCTTGAAGTCAATGTACCTTTCAGGTCGTCATTGTGTTCAAACTGTGAAGGGTACGGATTGATCTGAGCTCAAGTACAACGTATCACACTATGTCCAGCATTTGGACCTATCAGAATAGTTAAAAAGATAAGTATTCTTTGGTTGCTGAGTTATATCATTTTTTTGGATCTTGTAATTAAGAGAGATAGTAGATTCTCTTGAATTGTGTTGTGTTCACTAGCATAAGATCTTTGGAAAAATTTCATTCATGATATAACTTGTACGATTCTAATCTTTATATTTCTTTGGATAATTATGGACTGTTAGTAATCTCTATCTAAAATGCTTCCTGGACAGGTTTAGGGGGAAGAAGATGATAAGAGATTACTTAGTGATGAAAAGCTTGAGGCATCTTGTGAAGAAGTCATGTCAACCAAAGAAATGATCAAGAGGGAGTAAACACTAGAGGGACTGAGTTGGTGGCTAGAGGGAGTACATCTCCAGAAGTCTTCTTTGCAATCTCTGAAGCCAGGATCGAGAGGGAGTCTCAGTATCAGTGTTCCTTTGTTTAATGAGTTCTTCTTTGAGAGAAGTTCGAGGTGAAATCCCTTGATAATGCAATTCTCTATTGAGAGAGAATTGAGGTGCAAGCCCTTGATAATGCAACTCTCTGTTGAGAGAGAGTTGAGGTGCAAGCCCTTGATAATGCAATTCTCTGTTGAGAGAGAGTTGAGGTGTAAGCCCTTGATAATGCAATTCTCTATTTGAGAGAGATTTGAGGTGAAAGCCCTTGTTTCCACCCTCTGGGAAAGCTATGGTGGATGTCATGTGTGTGACTCCATGACAGCATCACGTGAGGGAATCCATGATGATTTTATTTATACCATCTATGGAAGTAGCCATAATGGTTAATATCACATTGAGGTGATATCCTTTTTTGTTTTCATTCTAATATGATGTGTCCTGTGTAGATGGAAGTTCATCCCTAGCTGAGAGGGAGTGTTGATGTTATGACAGCTTCGGTCTGCACTTCCCAAGGAAAGATAAATTAAATGGATAGCCTCTCAGCTATTTAATTTATATCAAACAATAAATGTAAATGCTAAAGGGCCGACCCTTCTTGGTTCACATATTTTAGTCTTGGCTTGAGCCGACTTTATGCATTTATTATTTATCTTGTATGTGGGCCGACCTATGTTGAAGAGGCGCCACACTTGTATAAATACAAGGTCTCATTTGTCTTTGTATCATCCCAATCCACTCAAGCAAGTTCGCATCTATCTTCAAGAGCAGATTTCGCACTTTGTAGCAGCAAGTCCGATTTCAAGGAAGAACTCATTCATTTGTATCTAGTGCATCTAGAAGAGTTGCGACCTCATTGCATTCATTATTGGCCATTGCTGGGCCTGTGTTGTAAGCAGATTTCTGCCATTGTTCTATATTATAGAAGAGATTCATTGCTGGGTTTTTCTCCCTCAAGTGGAGGGTTTTCCCAGGGTATCTTTGTGTGTTCATTGTCTTATGTGTTGCAATTATTTAATTACTTGTATTGTTCAATCTGATCTAAGAAACACTAACAATTATGAATTTAGATTTAAGGAGGGTTGTGACAGAGTATCAACACAAAGTTTGACAAGATAGTGCAATTCAATTCAACTCATGAAATTACAAACATGGGATTGATAGTTATTGGATAACATTAACAGTAGGATGGTTTTTGTAGCATAATTGTAACATTCACTCCCTTTCATTACAAATACTTAATGCATTAAGTTGACTTCGACCTTCAAATGACAATTTCTATAGCATAAATTGACATCCATTCTCCTCAAAATTTATGTTTAAATGACATACATTTATAGCTTTCTAGTTGAAGCTTCAAGAAGAAAACAATATCTTCAAAGCAAAGCTTTTGAACTGCTTAATCTTCACCCCTTTGAAAATTATATAAAAAATGAGCTTCCAACACATTCTTTCCATCTTATCATTTTGGGCTTCACTTTGAAAGCAGGGCTCAAATTCATTGATTTTCTCCTTTATTTCACTTTATTTACCTTTCATCCTTGACTTGAGCCTATAAGCTAACTTGGGTGCCACTTTTGCTTTGTTTCTATCTTCGTTTTGCCTAAGAAAACATGCTATTTTGGTGCTTGGTAGAGCCTAGGCACCCATATCACATTTTGGTGGAACTTTTTTTCATTAATGCCAAGTGAAACTTTTGGAACTTAATGCCAAGAAGTGGAGCACCGAAAATTGGAAGTTTTTGACATAAGCGCCAAGTTGCTGGAGTTTCATATGGCAACACCAAGTAAAAAACCCACTTAAGTGAAATTTGGACACCCATGTTGCTTTTTGTTGGAGGTTTTAAAGTGTTATGCCAAAAAGTGGAAATTTAGACATGGTAACGCTGTCAATAAAGATCCATTGCTTGGATTATAGTGAAGAAATCTCCACCCTTTGCCAAATTAGAGGAATGAAATGACTGTGCCAAAATTTAAATTTATTTTGAACTGCTTCCATTTTTCATTTTCAAATGCTAAATCTGATGAATTTTCCTCTTATTGCATTTTTTCTTTCTAAATTCCATGTCCTTGTGATGAAGCCTCAACTTACTTTCTCAACCTTTTGTCCTTGCCATAACTTCCATTCGTCACAAAAAGCAGAAAAAACAGGAAAAAGCTAAAAGCAGCTTTCAAAAAATAGAAAGTTGGTTTTTTGAGCTTCTATCCTCAATTTAGGAAACAATAAAAATAAAAAGTAAAAAAGCAAAAAGCAGAATTTCCTAAAAATAGAAAATTTCTAAAAATAAAAAGTTTGATTTCTGGTAGACATTGAAATTTCTGATTTGAATCATAGATTTTTCGTGGTGACAACTTTACGCTTGAAAGACAACCTCCTTATATGATCTTGTTTTAGTGTGTTAGAGAAGATTTGCGTTAACCTCAATCCTTCCTTCCTCTTTTTGTGTTGGAGCCTTCTTAGAATACAAAGCTTGATAATCTTAATGTTGAACACCCTATTTACATTACCTCAATCCTTCCTTCCTTTGCCTATGTTGGAGCCTTCTTAGAATTTAGAGCATGATGATCTTCATGATAAACATCTTACATACATTGTTAGTGGATGAGGACATATCAACAGTTAGGGACTTATCAAATGAATGAATGAATGAAGATTTTTGATAATGTCCATGAGGCCAAATAGCCTATGGGACCCACAGATCACCAATAACATGGATAAGCACAACATCCCAAAACAAGCATATTGCCAACACTGCACCTACTTGATCTCCCTTTCCTTTTGGATCCTAAATCTTCTGCTATGTATCTTAATCAAGTATTCTGCAGTTTTTGTTATTCTTTCTTCCTCAAATAGGTTAAGGAGCCTACATTTAAAATCTCAGTGCAATTGGTCTGAATATCCATGTAAGCCAGACATTCCATGATGCAGTGCCATTTCGTCTCCACTAGCTCCAAAGTACAAAAACAACATATTCTATCTAGCCACTCTTTTTTAGGTACCGTCCACCTTCCGATTTCACATCTAAGCTGGCGCGAACTAATTCTTAGTTGAGCTATTAACATTTTTGTTTTCCATTTTATTTCTGCTCCTATATAGTTCTTTTGTGCATGGTCATATGAAGGATTGAAATACTTGATATAGTATTCTCTTTTCCTCCCAAGTTGCCTTGTCCACATGCTTTCTTTGACTTTATCTTGCATGCACATTTTGATTGCCCTATTGTTATTTGGGCACTCTTTTATGCTAATACCCCACTTATTCATTAACTTGTCATTTTGTTTCATCCACGTGCTCTTCCTGCTATCTTATTTCTCTTTTGCCACCATTTTGGGCCAACAAGGCAGCTCCATGTTCTCTATCCTCTTTAAATAACTTAGCAATCGGATCATAGCCAATGTCTCCACAAGAAAGGCACTAGCTTCAACTAAGGCAATCTCGTAGGGAATTGACGATTTTATTTAGAGGCTACTTGTGATTATATGCTTTTGCAATCTCTCTATCTGTCTCCACTTCATTGCTGATGTGTTGCCACCCCAAACTTCACATCCATATAGCATCACTGACACCACTAACAACCCAAAAAGAGTTTTCTTAGTTTTCCAATCCCATAGTTAGCCCTTCTACATCTATTTAGCAATGAGTATAAGGCTTTCCATCCTCCTTGTATCCTTTTTGCTCTACACGTCTCCTAGTTGAGCTTATTGTGGAAATCAAGGCCAAGATATTTATAATCATTAACCACTTGTAAGGGGCTGCCTTCAAAGACAAATTCCATATGAGCCTTTTGTTCTCTTCAAGGTGAAGATCATGACCTTAGTTTTGTTGGTGTTCACTTGCATCCCAACCCTAAGTTGCCGATTTTGGTACGGGATTGGGTAAGGGTACAGAATATGGGTATGCTGGAATGACAATTTTTTCCTTGGGTACGGTACGTTTGGTTATGATTGTACAATATATATGCAAGCAATTCAAAAATATATAGAATTGTAAATACATTTGATAGTATGATACTTCATCATTGATCAATGGTAGTGATAAAGAAAAATGCCAATTGATAATTCAAAATTTCAATATTATGTCATATATCATATATGTCTAGAGTCACAATTCAAATGAAGATCATTACAATTACAAAATTGAAATAAATACAATAAAAAATTTGTATAATTTTCTTCAATTTTCATCAATCATCAAAAGGTTCTAGATCAAGGTCATCGTTTGATTCAACATCATTTAAACCACAAGTAAATGCATTGCCACCTGCACTAGGTGCATCATGTGTAAGAGTCTCATCATTATCATCTATAGTGACTCTAGCAAGCTTTGCAATAGATGCATCTAAGTTGGCACACTCAATGCCTATGTCCCAATGCTTCATTGAACCTTCCTTGTACTGATCTTGCTTATGTGATAGAAGACGCAAGTTGGAATGGACATAAACCAACTCTTCTGCTTTTTTTGCAGCCAACCAATTACGCTTCACTAAGTGGATAAAGGAGTATGTACTCTAATTCCGTTCAGTCGAAGAAGAACTTGCAACCTATTGAAATTGGAGAGAAAACCAAAACAACTTAAAATAAAATGCAAAAAAAAATAAAGAATGGTAAGTACTAAAGTCTACAATACAAATGGTAAATAATAAAAAATAAAAACTTGTGATAGAATCCTGATTGCAAGAGGCTGGAGGAACAAATAATCTTGCCCATGGAGATACCACCATGTACAAGCATCTACATTGTATTGGTCTTAAAGAGCACAAATATTATGATCTCGTCTTGAGATGAACATGCCAAACTCTTTTCTAACATTTTCCACCATTTCTGGATTTGAGAAGAGTCTTTTGAATGCCCGCATGTACCCATTAGCAACTTCACTATCTCTATATTGTGAAGTTCTCCCTGGCAAAGCAAGTATCTATGCACTATAGTATTTAGGAGACAATGCATATGCAAGGAGATGCAATGGTGTGTTCATCTTGTTCCAACGGTGATGAATGATTTTTTCAATGCTTTGAAAAAATGTTTCTTCGGGGTCATTCTCTTTTTGTGCTATTATGACCTTTATTTTTTCTATCATGGACTCAATGCCATCATATATTTCCCCCAAACATGGTCGATCTGTATCAGCCAAGTTGATCATACTAATGATAGGCTCGGTGAAACTTTGGACATAGTCCACATGAGCTCACCAATTGTCATCTAGGATCAATGACTTGACCTTTTAGGTCCTTTCTGAACTCGATTGCTTCCAAATACTCCATTGGTTGCTAATAACCATGGCACCCAATGCCTCTCACACCTTCACAAGTCGTCTCAAAACGATTGTGTGTGATGCAAATCGGGTCTCAACAACCTAGGATCATGTAAAAAATAAGTTAATAACACATTAAAATATATTATATTAAGTATGCATGGCATAAATAAAATTAAAAAATAAATTAAATAATTAAATTTACCTTCAACAAGTCCAAATTCAAGAAAGTCTTGAAAAAGTTTTCAACAATTCCAAATTTTAGTGAGTCTTGAAAATGCCTTGTGACATATGGTGGTTTGTCACAAACATTTGGATCTCCTCACCCTCATGGTATATAGCTTTTGCCCACTATATTTTAGTGCCAATTGCTTGCATCACCAAGTTAAGGGAATGTACAGTGCATGGTGTCCAAAAAATGTGTTCATACCTTTCCTCAACCAAAGCACTTGCATCCTTGTAATTTTTTGCATTGTCTGTAATGATTTGAACAACATTTTCAAGATCCACCATCTCTATGGACTCAATGAGGATTTTAGAAATGAATTTGGCATCCTTGATTTGCCCCTCACAATTGCTTTAAAAAACATTGCCCCTTTGGGGGACATTGCAATAAACATTTATTAAAGGTCGGTTTTTGTAATCTTTCCATCCATTAGAAACAATAGACACTCCTGTTTCAATCCAAGAATCCCTAATTGGTTTGAGTGATGTCTCTACAATTTTTTTTCCTCTTGCTAATAAGGTGGTGCACACCTTTTCATACCCAGGACTTGTGAAACTAGAAGGTGCACTATTGATTGTCGCCACCATTTCATGCCAATATGGTGATCTCACCAAGCTGAAAGGAACACCATTGGCAAAAATGCAATGTGCAACTTTTTCCTCTGGAATGTCTCTTGCTTCATTTTTAAATGCCTCATCCAATGGCCTTTTTTTGCAGGAAGGAGTGGGATCTTCTACTTGGATAAAGGGTGCCTCCAAGAAAGGATGTTGAGAGGCCATTACTGAATTTGTAGGTAAAGTCTTTGATGTTCTCTTTGCTAAAGAATGAGATCTTAATTTTACTCTTTCACTCACAACATCAACTTGTTCTTGTTCTCTAATGAATGCCATAATTTTTTCTATTGGCAACCCCTTCTTATTTCACCCTTCACATATTCTAATCCCTTTCCCACTTTGTGCACATAAGTGAGCTTTCACTTGACTATACGAGCTCTTAAATTGGATTCTGCACTCATTACAATTCCAAATGAATGCCCCACCTCCTAGAAGTTGTTCAAGCATCATAACATAATATCATAAAGGAGATGCTTGATCAATTTTAAATTTTTTTGTTTCCATCAATACCCACTGAACTTGAACTTGTGTCCATTTCAAATAGATTGCAATTTGATTTTGCTGCTATAAGAAATTATAAAATTTTAAACTAAAAAAAAAATAAATAAATACAACCCTACAATATGTATAATTTGTAAAGTATAAACTAATGAAAATTCAAAATGAACACCAAAAAACATTGTAACAAATAGTGAAACTTGTTTTTTTCTTTTCTAAAAAAAAAGAAAAACTTGAAACAATTTGTAAAAAAGCTAAAGAATCAATTAAAATGCTTATCTTAGATGATTAGATCTCCTTTGTGCAAGGTATGCTCAATCCTTTAGCACTTTGTGATTGATCTCTTTCAAAAAACCAATAACCCTTCAAAATGGAAAAATGGAAAAAAAATGCTTGATAAATGTCTTTGAGGAGAGCAATGAAAAATTAGATGGGCAAAATGGGGCTTTGGAGGGTGTTTTAGGGTTAAGTTGCACTTTTTGGCAACTTGTTTTTAGTTTTTTTTTTTTCATTTTAGGCACCCCCTAGGTGCTAGCGCCCTTGGGAGGACCCAAGGCGCTCCCAAACCGAGATGCTCTCGGGACAGGCACAGGACCCGTATCTGAAGAATTCGGTAACATAGTCCCAACCTATTGGCAAAACAACTCTAGAGCTTTGAAGTGTTCCCCTCAAATTGTGCGCTGTTTTGCCATTAAAATAAGATCGTTTGCATGTAGAAGCAACTTTATTACATAGCTGGTCAAATGAAAACCCCCACCACCAAACTTGTCTATCCACTCCTCTAATTTGTCAATGTACAATGCAAATAGTGTAGGAGATAACAGGCAACCTTGTTTGATCCTAATTTCACTCTTGAAACATTTTGATAATCCTTTCTTGGTTCTAATTTTAGCTTGAACTTGATCATACAATCTATGAACATCAACCCTATACCTTTCTGGAATTCCCAACTCTTCCATTCTACTCCATAATTTGCTTCTAGGGACAATGTCAAACACTTTACTGAAGTCAATGAAGCAACAAAAGACCTCTTCTCCATGTCTATCCCAAACCTCCTCAATCATGTGTTGAGGGTAATACAATGATCAATGTGCTGGCGTTTCAATTAGCACCTCTGGAGTGCTTATTGGAAAACGACAGCTATTGGAAGTATGTAGTCACTGCTCTTCGAATTATAGAGAGGAAGAGCTCTCTTTGCTGATGTTTGCATAAAAAGAAAAGTAAACTATTGTTCCTATCTTTTTACTTAGTGGCAGGACACAAGGATGCATAAACACAATGCGCCGTAGCTAAGGTTTTCTCTGGTTTTTGCAAATCTTAACTACAACTAAACTAGCTTCTAAACTATCCTATCTCCTCAAAAAAAATAGAGCACGAGGGCATAGGAGCTGAAATGGATGGTTCAATCACTCAGACGAATATTTTTCCCAAGATGCATTTGAAGGCTTTGAACTCCCAAACTTATACCGAAATAGAATCCATACAAACAATCTTCGTACGGTAGATCAGATCTCAGGATTCCCAAGGAGGTACCAAGACCTTTCCAAGGTGTCGGCTGAAAAATAATCTACTAGAAACAACAAAGAACGATAATCTAACTCACTAAATTCCCAAGGAGGTACCAAGACCTTTCCAAGGTGTAGATTGAAAGATAGATTATTAGAACAACACTCAATGATAAATTTTGAGACTTTTGGATCAAAGGAAAGGTAGCTCTCCTGATTTATTATCTCAATCTTCTTCAAAGATTACACTTTGGGACAACAACGTGTGTCAAAGAGACATTCACACATGATGCGATCAAACCAAGAGTACATTAACAATATTGGATACACCTATTTGAATAAGAAGAATGGAAGTTTGTGCTTAGCATTTCCTTATCACAAATACGACCCAAGAACATATACTAGGCTAACGATATGAAGGCTTTTCAGCTCAGCGTTTCGCTGCTCTGAAGTAAAGTTACAAAATTATGAGCGAAGGCTCTTATTTATAGAGACTCAAAGGAGTAGGCAACCCTAAAATCTCCTTGAGTTAACATTTAGTTCTTGCCAATTTGCAAGATTTATTCTTATGTCTAAAAGTAGGTGAGCAAACAGTTAACTGGAAATCTACTTCAGTTAACTGAAACTAAACAAAGAGTCAATTGGAAGTCTACCTCAGTTGACTGGAACTAAACCACAAGTGAACTCCAATTACAAAAGTGCCTCCAAAATAGAGATCCACAATTAGTGGAGATCTAGAAATAGACATCCATAATTAATGGGATCTGACATGCATGATCAGTGAGACGGTGAGTTAACTTGGAATGAGGCATCAAGTTAACTCTCGTTGTCATTAATACTATTCTGGAGGGTAGGACGTTCTTAACTGGGTGTTTTACACCACATCACCGTTGGTCAACAATTCTTCTAACTAGTTGTTGACATCTTCTGCTTCCCTTAGGAGGGTTACTCTTTGTCTTTCTGTCTTTGTTTCCATTTTGACGTGGAAGGTAGTGTAGCATTAACCGGTGGCGGTTCTGTGTTGGGAATGACTACCTTCCGTGTTCTTTTGTAGCTTTACGTTTCTGACATTTCCTTGATCTTTCTCAATGGAAGAGTGTTGCATGATGAAACCGCAAAGTTTGATGATGAAACTGCGAAGTTTGATTGCCAACACTCCAGCCGTGAGAAATGCACATGAACTTGCTGCACACACAAAATTCCAACGGTTACAATCCTCTAAATTGGCCTTGGAAGACTATTAGATATATGAGGTGAAACCATTATGGAACCTGTGGACTTGTGTCTATGCTTGTCAATCTGTCCAAATTGACCTCTGGGTGTGCTTGACACAATTCGGTCCTAGTCGTTTTCAAAAAATCATGGAGTAAGACCATTTTGGTCTTGTATTTGTTTTGGGAGAATTGCATTCTGAAAACCTTGAAGATTGACTGTGCACACGACACTGTTCGGACAACTTTTTCTGGAATTGCTAAAAATAGCCTCGCCGGGGCAACTTTTTACAAAAAATTCTGAGACGTGGGTTTTGTTGAGAATGGTTTTCTAAACAAACCCAGATCGTTAGAAACTCGAAAAAACGATTTTTTCTATGGCATGCAAGAGCCTTTCGGTGGCAGAGGCAGCGAGGCACCAAAAAATGATTTTTCTCGAAAAAATCCAACACATGGGGTTTTGTTTGTGCTTCAGCGCTGAACAAACTTTGTTTGTCTATTTTTCAAAATTATTACTTTTTCTAGAAACCCTAAAAAATAGGGGCAACAGGGCTACTTTTTCTGGAAATATCTAACATGTGGGTTTTGTTGAAAAAGTAGTGCTGATCATGCCCAGTTGGTCAGATCTGTGATTATCTATTGTTTTCTTGGACATGCAAGAAGATCTAAGACAAGGAAAGATGAAAAAGACAAGAAGAAGATTGGAAGTTATTAGTTGTCTTTCTGGAAGAATTATGCCTTTTGATGCAACCTTTGATAAATGGTCCCTCTGTGCAACAGATCTCCAAAAATATGAAGAATGGTGAAAACCCCTCTGTTAGATCTTCAAAAACGTTGGAGAAGAAAAATATCTGTTCTTGAGCTCCTCAACCTGCAAAGAAATAATGAAGAATGGACGTCTAGATGCTTTGATATGTCAATTTGGAGTTATCAGCATCAATTGTGTGCCAACTTAGGATGGAGGAGTCTTTTAGCCTGATCTGGAGTTCCCGGGAGTGATTTTCACCAATTGGGGGCCATTTTAGACATGAAAAGGTTGTCTAAATAGACAACTTCAGTCAACTGAGACTCCCTTTGACTTTAGGCGTCCCTTTGAGGACTTGAACACTTTTTTCATTATTTTTCATGGTGAAGTGCCTTTGTTCGATCCTCGATCCCAGTTGTTTGATTGATCATGAAGTGTTGTTGACAGATCCATTGCCAAGTTGAGTCAACTCTGAAGAAGTGTGCCTGGGAGCTACCAAGTCCAAAACCTGAATTTGATACCTCAAATTCAAGGGCGCCTTTTCCCAGCAGGGGCACTTTTAGCTTCAGACTTAGTCAAATTCTTGAGTGTTCTTCAATTTCTCCATTTTGACCCTTTGTGCTCCGATCTGAGATCATCACTGATTGATGAGTTTGATGATCTTGCTGGAACATGGGATGGAATGCCAACTCAGCTTCAAAAAGGATGATTGACTTCACAAATTTTGAAAGTTGATTTGAATGCCTTAAAAGCCTGGGCGCCCCTGGCTTGCAGGGGCACTTTTGGCTTTTTACTTGTTATTTTCATCTTGCAAACTTCCACGAACTACCCTAGCTTGGTCTCCGTCGTTAGGTGTTTGCCTTGTCTGTTGTCTTCGCTGATGGTGTCGTTGTTGAGATCGACCAAAACAGAGGAGGTCATCTTGGAGGTGATTGAGCTTGCAGACTGCATCTGACTGCCCAAAAAGATGGGCGCCTTTCTTTAGTAGGGGTGCTTTTCCTTGACACTTGTTCACCTTCTCCATGTTCTTCATTTGGCCTTTCACCTTTAGTGTTTTTTGCTTGATCTCTACCTATGACTATTTGACATGTTCTGTGAATGCGCAGTTGGATTGATTGCGAAGCTGAGAGGGAGCTGAACAAATGCCTTGTAGAAAGCAGTTGTTGAAGACTTCATCAGGTGACTCAAAATGAGGGGTGCCTCTAGCTTACAGGGGCGCTTTTGCCTTGATGTGCATTGATTTACCTTCATTTGGCATGCTCTAACGATCATCAGTCGTCGTCGTTTGATGTGTCTTGCAGGCTGACAAATAGGTTCACTGCGAAGTCTGATTATATGTTATCTTTGATGCTATTTTCCTTCAGCATCTTCTGTCTTCACCTCCATTGTCGGTGATCGATGAATCAGGTGAACCCGCTTGATGATGCGTTGGAAAGCTGAAAAAATTACGAAGGAGATGACTGTCTTGGCAAGACTTGACGACTGCCTTTGACCTCTTGAACTCATGGGCGCCCTTGGTTAGCAGGGGCTCTTTTTTCATGTTTCATTATTTTCATTGAACATCCTCATCTCTTCATGCTTCACGTTTGTCGTGCATCATGATTGTCTTGAGCATTGTTGTTGACGACGTAGACGCCTGCATCCTTGCAATCACCTTCATCATGTTGCGTGTATGGGTGTTTGGAAAAATGACTAAGGCATTCAACTACACAGCCTCCTTGGTAGCAAGGTGTTCATTTTCTAGACTTAGTAGCCAGTTTTCAACATTTTTCACTTTTGAAAATCCCCTTCGTTTGTAGAGCATCTTTTTGAGCATTTTCGCCATGGATTCATCGTCGAAGCTTTTGAAGCTTAGATTTCACCACCCGGTACTAGCCATTCTGCCATTAATGGCTGTGGAGGTCCCAACTTTCTTCCTGAAAAATGAAAATAGACCCACTAGAGTAAAACATACTTTTTGATGATTTTGACTTGACCAGTGTGATCGTGAAGCCAAATTATCCTATCAAAATAATTTTCAATTATTTTTGGAAAGGTCCTATTTTTTAGGGTTTTCCTAAAAACAGGGGTTTGAAATCCTAATTTTCAATTTTTTCAGAATTTTGCAAGTATCTTCCTTGACATAAACCCACAAAAACCCTACATTTGGTTTGACCTAAAACATACTTTTGACAACATTTTTACATGATTTAGCTCAATTTAAGCAAAATGCCAAAAATTTATTTTGGGTACAACACAATGGTAGAGTGTTTTGGTCTAAAGCTTGCTTTCCCTTTAGTCTTCTTTCCTTCCTTTTTTGCTCAAATACTAATTCGATGCTCTATCTGGCTCTTGAAGAGTTTTCCGAAGAGAGGGATGATCATTATAGTGTGGTAGTTTGAAGGGTTGTCGACATCACCAATTTTGAGCAAGGGGATGACAACACTAGTTGTCCAATTTGTCAGAAAACCATTCTGAATAACCCCATTGAATATTCTTTTGATGTGCTGTGTGAGGGCATCCATGCCCCGTTTTATGTATTTTGCTTGTAAGCCATCTATGTCATGCGCTTTATCCATAGCAATCCTTTTAATTCCTTCTTTGATGTCTTTCGTGGAGAAGAGTTTAGCCATTGAATAGACCATTTGAGGGATGCCTTTATCTTGCACTCTCTCATATAACAGTTTTGCATATTCCAACCATTCTGAATCTGTGATATTGTTCACTTTGGTTGTGTTTTTTTGTTGCAATTCTTTCCAAAAGCCTCTTGGGTTGTGTCTCCCAAGAAAAATCAGCTCCTTTCGTCTTATTTGCATGTAATCCTCTTTTTTCAATCTCACTAGTTTTTCATGCACCCTTTTTATTTCTTCCAACTTTGGCCATTCTCTTTGCTGCCTTGCAGTCTTCATCATACCATGAATTCACCAAAAATCTATTTTTGTTGCCTCTCTTAGGCCTAGACCTTTTGAACAAATTGAAATCCTTGTGGATTATTGAAATCAACTTGTTGCTGCCTATTGTTTTATTGTTTATATTGGCCATCCCAATATCTCCTGTTTCTTGTAGTTGTTTTTAAAGCATTGTTCAAAGAATTTCTTGGGTTTTTCTGTGTCAAGAGGATTGTGCCTTGAGTAGCCTCTTTCTTTTGATTTTGATGCACCTTGTCTTGGTGTTGAGTGCCTTTCTGCATGCTGATCTTTACATATATTGGATTGTTATCTGATTTCATTTCTATGGGGGAGTCCTTCACCTCCACCTCTGTTAACCTTGTCATAAGATTCTTTGAACAGATAACATAATCCACCACATTTTTCCCATTGTAAGTGTGACAAGTAATGTTCCCTAAGCTCAACCAAGCTTTTATTCTGTTGCATATAATCAGACTTGACATGAAAGATAACATATTTGACATTGATGTGACAAAAATGACTTGGTCTTTGGCTATAAACATGATTGAAAGCAAAGTTTTTAAGGGGTACTAAAATTGGTACTGACACATAGTAGTGCAAAATGGCTTCTTTGGTCCTATCTATGGCCTCATAAAGATAACCCATCAACATGCCATCCCCATCCACCAAATGCAAAAGCTTGACCAAAGGCTTTGTAAAAAAAAAAATGATTTTTTAATTATTATAATATTAAAAAAAATAGATAGAAACAAAATAAATATCAAATACTCCCTATAAAATTTATATTTGTAATTATTACTTACCTTGAGTATCTTTTTTGCATTTTTGATGAACATCTCATAAAAAATTGTCTTCACAACTTTCTCGCATTTGTTTGTTTTCAGATATGTAGAATCCATCAAGAAATTGCTCACAAATGCTTGCTTGAGAGAAGGAATTGAGGCTACAATGCTCTTTAAAATGACGAAGTTTATGTTAAATTGTGTCACGGTGTCACCCTTGATTGCATAAACTCTTTGTCTTTTGTGTGTTCTCTCATCAAATTATGAACCCATGTATGGTTGTAGATAAATTTGGTAATTTGTTTAGCATCTTTAACTACACTTTTGACTCATCAGATCTTCCCAATGCTTTCAAGCATCAAATCCAAGCAATGTGGAACAAAAAGATTTCAACAAATGGTGTGATGCCTCTCTTGAATAAGTCTCACTACAACTACATATGTTACTACATCATCCGTGACAATTTTTACAATTTTTTTCACCCCAACCTCCTGGATCACCCTTTCCAATAGATTGCGCAAAGTCTTAGCATTCTTGACCTTGTGTGAGGCATCTATTACTGCAAGAACACCAATACACCACTTGAAGGCACCAAAAAGTTAACGAGAGTTCTGTTCCTTCCATCTATCCATCCATTTGCTAAAACGTTGTAGCCCTTTATCCACCATACCTTCCTTTGATCATTGAATGGGAGCCATGTATTTTTGATGACTTCCTTTAGCAATAGGCCACTAAAATCCTTAGCTATTGTAGTATATCCACAATTGTTAATGCATTTACCAATCCTTCCAATATGGGCTGTTCACCACATTGAAGGTTATGTTATTGTGGTACCAAAATTTTGTCATGTCCATCCTAACCTTATGGTGTTTCTCTTTGTTCCAAGTGGCACCTTCAAGTGAGGTTGTACCCCCAAAACATTGTAAGGATTAAAGACATTTGATGAAGAATGAAGAAGTCTAGAAATTTAATGGAGGAATGCTGAATGCATTGGCTAATAAATTTTTTTATAGATAATTTGGTATTGGGATTCATAACCATTGCCATTGCTTCCATTTTCCTTTTCCTTTTCCTTTCCATTTTCTTGATATCATAATTGTTAAATAGGGCATCCATTTCCCTCCTCGCTTCTTTATGCACTTGAGGTCACACTTTCATATATCAGCTAGAAATCCAAGCAAAGTGGAATTTTCACGTATTGATTCCTCCTCTCATGGAAAACCCACAAAAATTGTACGTCATTGTACCCTTGGCCTCACTTGGTCTAACATGCTTCCATGTAGGGGATCTTTCTTTCCACTACTTTCTGTTGCCTTCGCTGATTTTTTACATAGAAAAGGATAGAAAATTTGAGTACGATTTTGGCAATGAAATTTAGAAAAAAATCAAAGGGAAAACATAAGAAAATAAAATTAAAATGTAGCACTAGCAGGGAGGGTTGATAAATGAGAAAAATAGAAAAATTTGGGCAGCATAACTGTAAAGGGTATTTAGCATTTGACATTTGAAATTCATAAAAAAGAAAAAAATACCTTTGTCAAATGCACTCTAAACTTGATTCGATATTCAATTCCGATCTTAAGACATTTTCCAATCACTTGTCTTTGCTTGATTTGCACTTTTGGAAGAATGAATGAGTGAAAAATCACCAAAAAACATGTATTAAAGGTGACAAGGGTATTTTTTTTATACATTGGTGAGTTTTCCCTCAAGACTTGCAAGTTTTATCTTGAGATTCATCAAATTGCAAGACAAAACTTGTGAGTATCCAAACTAACTATTGAAAAAACTCTATACCTAAGTAATATTGTAGGAGGCCTAGATTGATCATGTCAAATGAACGTAGATTAGATTTTCACACATTACAATGCGGTGGCCTTTGTTTGTGACGGCAAGGTCATCAACATTAAAAAAACTCGAATAATCATGATCACTTTTGACATAGTGATTTGGATTAGAAAGACTTCATCTTAATCTAGAATCTTGAACGTGTTAAAATCATTTTTTATACACCAATCTTTGTGGAGCCTGCTTAAGCTTGTCCAAATACTTAGAAGCTGACAAACTAGATGATCACCACTAGGTACTTGAAATCTTTCAAGTTGCACCATGTAAACCTTCTCGTCCAAATCCATGTTTAAGAACTTAAGAAGACACTATTCACATCCATTTGATACACCTTCTAACCAAATTGGGATGCTATGGAGAGAAAAATTGAAATGTGACCAACTTTGCCATAAGAACGAAATTCTCTACACAATCTACCCTTTGTAATGTCACTGCAAAAACTGTACCTCTGTTTTGAGTTAGATAATAAGGCCATCACATGCAAAAACCTAAACATGTGGCTTAATATCATTCTCTTAGTGTTTGTTTTGTTCAACACACTATAATTTCTCTAGATCTCGTTCATATTTCTTTGTCTAAGATCATCATTGGTTTCAAGACTTATCAGCCTAACCAAGTACTTCATGTAACAATTACTCAATTTACTTTTCAAGGAACGTAAGATTAAGATATGTCTACTTATTCAATCTTGGAATCTTAAGTCAAGCAAAATCTCTATAAGGTCCTTATACCCTGAGGGTTTCACTTTCTCATTGAAAGTTAGATTTTAAGTCACTTCACCCTATATTCCTTTTAGTCATTCATATCCCAATTATGAAAACAGGACCTACTTTGATTCAATACCTTTGTACCTTTACCTAGTTTGTATCCTGTTTAAGAACATCTCTTAAGAGTGTACTGACCCACACTATAACAGTATATTCAAACAAGATTATCTTTTACAAGTAACCAGCTAATTCCTGTCAATAATCCTAATCAATGGATTCATATTTATTTGATTTCTCTCATAAGCTTGTATTATCAGTGAACCATATGGAATCAATTTCCTTACAGTGCAATAAATGAGCAACCATCCTTTGGAGCTTAATTTCCTCTCAATAGATTCACGGTACAGATCTTCAAATGGCAATTCCCTTTTCTTTTGTTTCCCCAAGTTACCTTAAATGGACCACTGCATAATATTGTGACCAGGTATTCAAATGTAATTCTCATAAACTGAACAGTACCTAACAACAGATCATTCAATGACAAGATACTTTTTCAACAGATTAAGTGCCCTTTTATCCCATGCTTAGCTTAAATTTTCCTCTTAATTTCATACTCTTTCTACCTTTCTCAATTTGTTTCAATCGTAAGGCTATAGGATTACACATTTCCATACTCATGCATTTCAATTCCATTATCCTTTATAATCAGATAAGTATTATGACAGGAGTCATTATCAAAATTAGTCTATTACAACAGTCTAAGTACAGATATTGTTCAAAAACACCTTTCAAGAAGTCACCATAATAATGTAGCAGTATCAGCTTATCCAATCATAAATGCTGGTCTATTTCCAGATTTAAACTGATACAACATTAGTAATGATGTCTCTACATTAATGTATCCTTACAGTTATTCCTTATCAATACCATCAAATGAACTAATACAAATGCATTACAAGAGTATTGCAGATCATAGAGAATTATATCTCAACTCTAAAACAGCGAGTAAGGATCATTCTCAGATTTCTAACCAGGTTCAAGTATGTAGCCGTCTCCACAGTTCCTTTCGGGATGAGTTCAACAGCTTCTAGCTCTGATCTCATATTTTGGTGGATGACGGTGCAATATGAACCCATCCATTGGAACACCACCCAGCCTCTTACCCAGGAGTATCAAGGGTCCAATTGCAACATGCAACAAGGATGGATGAACACAAGAGACACCTATACTACAACTTGAATATGAATCCAGTTGGAAGGAGGAGATCAACATGATTTTGGCATTGAATAAACTTCATGTTAATCCCTAAAGAGATGTCTAAAAAACTCTGGTCACTGATTGCACTAAAGCTTTAGGTTATGTAATCAAATTAGGGATTTAATTTTCTGTTACCAATTCACTTAGCAATTAATTATAGAAGATCAACAAGATTCACGCACAATATCCACTGAACATATGAGACAAAAGGTTTAACCCGGGAGTCACATATGTTGTTCTGCCCATTATTTCTCAATGCAGAAGTTCAACGTGGAATGCATCCCTATTGTATGTAAGCACAAGCCAGACCAAAACTAGTAGGGCTGGGAAAAAACCCAACACCAAAAGAGAGCCAACAATTGTATAAATATGTAAACATAGAATCGAATTTCAACTCACTTATCTCCTTATTTGCCCTTCTCAATCAGTAGACATTCAGTGTACAGCCTCTACACACACACTTGTTTAAATCATGTATTCTGCCTAAGCATCATCACTTTTTCATCAACCTTCTCCATCTATATTGTGGCTTAGATGTAGACAGTTGTTTTATGGAATACCAACTGACTCCACATCCTAACCACTTTAAATGTCAACAACCAAACTATTAAACAAGGACCTTATTGTGATATCATCATTGCCATGTGTCACTTCTACAAGGATTTTCCAACTAACAAAATACTCATCAGTTTAGATACTCCCGCAGTTGGTCCAAGTCATCAGTAGTTGACTATACATCCCTTGTATTGAAGAATTGTGAAGTAAAGCCTTCCTTTGGTATGACCAAGATCATTCTCATAGGCCGTGGTATACCAGCATCTTCCAAAACATTTCTCCTTTGCCAATGCCTCACATACACCAGCAATGCCCTTTGTAGAAGATGTGGTAACCACACTACAGCTAAATCTAATGCAGTTCCTACCATGGTTACAGCAAGGTATAACATGCTTCCAGACAAACTCTAACTTTCACTGCACTTTACTGTGCAGTACTGCAAATGCATACCAACACCAAAATAGTAATTCCAAAGGGCTTTTGTCCTCTAAAGCACACTGCCAAGGGTTTTCATCCTCTAAAACTCACTGCCAAGGGTTTTTGTCCTTTAAAGCTTCAATAAAAATTGAGTTCATGAAAATAATACTTCTGGATACAAAATGAGGGTGATAGATTTGCCTATATAGGCATTACATTTGGGTCTTCAATTTTATTTACTTTGCCCTCCAAAAATAAAATAAAATAAAAAGCGACTTAATATTAATTAATTACATAATTAAAAAGGTACTTTATTGGAGAGCCCAAGTGTAGCAAATAGCAATAATTGGGCCCTAAAAATGAATTGTTGCCAACCAATTAGGGAGGGGACATGACATCAAGGCAGTTGAATATTTTACAAGGATGATGATTGGAAACTGGACCACAACATAGGGGGTTGTGGGCCTCTCCTTTTGCTCTTCTAGCCATCCAAATTACTCCCAACAATAAACCTAAGTCCTAGCCATACAACATGCTAGCCAATCCCAATACCCATAATAGAGCACTGCATCAAAACTAGCAAAGAACATCACAACACAACTTACCAAGCAATAACCAAAATAGCTGAATAAGACCTTTCCAAAAACGAATCTCACACATGCAACACCTCCTACCACACTTATCTATAATTACAAGCTGATGAGAGCCAAGACACCCCACACACTTCTAATGGAAAAATGACAGCTATTAAAGCCTCAAGAACTACATACATATGCAACACCTCACGACAATATATCATCAAATATGATATCTCCAAGGCTAATCCAAACATCAACTTTACTATTTATTAACAGACTAAAAGGAGAGATTTATATCATGATTTGCTAACAAGTCTGCCATCTTGTTTTGTTCTCAGTAGCAATGCTTGAAACGAACAAAATCCAACTTTTGACATAACTGGGATGTCGCTTCTAGCAAACTACCAAGCTCCCAACTAGGACACATCCCTTTCCTTAAACCATTTATGACAACATATGAATTGTGCTTGATTTCCCACATCTTTCCGCCTTCTGAGACAGCCAAAGAAAGGCCTCCAATAACAGCTGCCCACTCCATTTCATTGTCAGTTCTCCGACCCAACAACAAGGAGCCACCTTTTATCATTTCTCCCTTTGCATTGTGAATTATAAAACCTGCACTGGCTTGATTTGGATTATTCTTCCCCTTCCACTGCTCCTCTGCCAAATATTTAAAATGCATCAAAGTATGTACCTAAAAAATGAAATTCAGTGATTGACTGAAGGTTTTTTAAACAAAATCAGGAAGTTTTTAAAAAGGGGCAAGTGATTTGTCAGCTGATTGCGGCCATCCCATGACAAGCAAATCAGGACACATATATGACCAAAAATAATGATGGAAAATCGGACAGCACAAACATGAAACAAATGAAATCTATAGAGAATGCTTGGGCCAGGCTCTGGACAAACCCAGGCCCATCCCTGCCCCATACCTGGGCTCGAACCCTATTTACCCAATTTATATACTGTTTCTGCAGAACCTGATAACATAGTGTGTCACTTTAACTTGCCTTCAAAACGCCATCAACAATTGCCATTGATCAAATCACTGGAATCTTAGTAACTCATTTAACCTGCAATTCAATAATGTTGGTACAACACCACTCTGCTGTACACAGGGCTTATGCATTCACCATGTATCATAAGCTAGCCTGTGCCCTCAAATCTTGGAACCCTTTTGAGAAAGTGGTTTAAATCCATAAGCAGAATCAGAAATCTTCTGCATTAAAACACCTCATGACAGGTCATCACACTCCCGCCTCTAGGATTTATGGGGGTCTTGACATGTGAACCACTACTTCTAACTGATGCCTTCTTATATTAATCTTAGAGTGATTTCAAATGGTTCTCTCGTAGTGATCTTTCCCAGTCTTAAAGAAATATCCTTCACCACATTAGATATCATCTTTTCCTTTGGTTTTCAACTAAACAAGTAAAACCATCTATTGAAATCCAGTCTATTTTAAGTACCAAAATTGTTATCAAATGTACTTGTGCTTCTCTCTGCTTTGCAATATTTTGCCACTGATGCTCTATTAGAGGAAATTATCGACAAACCATCTTCATCTTCTTCTTGTCCTGCAATGTCACAGGTTCATCAGTCCATGCCTGCCAGCAAAATCTATACTTTGAAAGCTCATACATTCTTGTATGTTTATTGGCATAAACTTAAAAGTTACAACTACATTCATTACTAATCTTGCTCAAGTGAATAAAGCAAATTTCTTCGTAATTTATATCCATTTGGACTTAACAACTAATACCAATATTTTTTGGCTCAGCTCTTGTTCACATATATGTCGGCTCTAGCATAATACTCGTTTCTTAAATCATTTTGATTCTCATTGAACAACAGTGCAAGCAAATGCAAACGAGAGATATCCTATCTTTTTAAAGGTGAATGCAAAATAACATGCACAACCCAATGCAAAACTCATATTTATAGAAATCGATCATTCAACTATACATATCTTGAGATTATTCATAAATTGCTTCCTTATTCCTTAGTTTCGATCAGCTTCTGTAATCAAAAAGTTTTGGACTGTATCTAATTGTAAGTTTTTTATTTGCATGCTTGACTTTTCCTAGATTTAATGCAAGGGTATCATTGGGATTCTACATACTCTCTCTAGATCTGATGCAAGAACAAATTTTGGAATCAACACTTTTTTTTTTCAGCCTCATATAAATGCTCTTTATTTTTCAATGCTTTTCCAGCCCAGTTATTTGGTTTGATCTAAATCTGTGCAGCATGCTTAGGGGCACTGACATTTCTTGGGAAGAGATTGTCTCCAGCAATGCTTCACTTTATGCATCTTCTCATGTCACAATAGCAGTTACATACCAGAAGCAAACCAACCATTCATGCAACTATACATTTTATTTATGTTATAGATCAATACAACTCAATATTTCCACCAAAAATGTGATGTATGGAAGCAACTTTCTTTAATTTGCTTGAAGGAGCAATATATTAAGAAAAAAACAGCAATGAACAAAGCAATTCAGAAACTCTCCATCTTTGGATCCTATGATTACTCATTATTTGATCTAGAATTCCACTTATCACGTTGCTTTTCAATCCTTGTTCTTGGTTCAGATCTATTAATCATCATAAGTGCATCCAGAACTAGTTAGTAAATTACTGTAGCTGGCCATCGACTATTTGGAACTTATGTGACACTCCTATCTAGAAGTTCAGTCATAATTAATCAAACTACTTAAGTGCACTAGAACTGCTCAGCTTCCATTTGTGGCAATAATCCATCTTCTGATTACACTTTGTGTAATTACAAAAAGCATGAAGGTTTTAATTATATACATTTCCATTTCTCTCCTTTTGAATCACCAGCATTTAATGTAATCCATTGGGTTTGTTCCTTCTGTGTATGTGAGATATGATATAAGGCATAATCCATGATTTACTATTTTAATGAAATGTGCTTCTGTTAGGTCCAATATTCATTCCATATGAGAAAATTTCCTGAGGGATCTTTGTCTTTTTCTTTCCTTGTGTATTTTTTGTTTTATCTTACTGTCATTCTAACCATACTCGGGATACACAGATACTTGAATGGCTTAGCTGGCAGCACTGGTGGAGTTTCAGCGAGATGGATTTCAAAATGCTTGTTTCAGCTTATGGAAAGCAGGGCGATTCTGAGAAGGCAGAGAGTACATTGAGATCAATGAAGAAATCTGGTTTGGTGTTGGATGTTGTAAGTTATACAGCCCTTATGGAGGCATATGGAAGGGCAGGTCACTACAACAGGGCAGAGTCCATATTCAGACAAATGAAATCATCTGGCCCAGAGCCATCACTGTTAACATACCATACAATCATAAAACTGTTTGCAAAGGTATTGCTTTTCTATTCTTAAAATCACCATGATATGTGACTAGCTGAATATTGATTCAACAGACTTTATACAATTAGCTGTCAGTCCCTTATGGGAATATAGAAATTGTTTTTGAATAGTCATTTATATTGAATTTAGACATACAATGTATGCCAATTCTTGCACGGGAGCAAAGCCTGAAATTCTGTTCCATTTTTGCTGCATGGTTTCTGCCAATTTCTAAGACCAATCTAGTAATTTAAAATTTTAATTTAGGCATTTGCAATGTTGATGATGACATACCTTGTAGTTAGAATTTTAGAAAGTTTAACACATTCAAATGGACTGAGAAAAGGTATGGCAACTGTATATACATCTATATATAAAGTAGGAAATAATTTTAACTCATGCAAATGGACTGACAAAAATAAAGTAAGACAAATGTATAGGTCTCTAGATATAAAGTAGGAAATAACTGTAAAGGATAGGTAGCAATGAATTAAAAGTACGCAGACTGCTGGCACAACTGTGAAGGGTAGATTGCAATGAATCAAAAGTAGATGCACAACTGGAACAATTGGAAAGGGTAGATAGAAATAAATAAAAGTAGACAATTAGGAACATTGAATGCCATTTTAAGAATTTTTAACCTCTATGTACAAATTTATCTATGTAAATATAGATGTAAAAATGCATTCAGAAAAATAGTCACATCAATTGGTATTGGAGCTTGATCAGGTCTTCCCATAACTGGAATTTTGTACTTGTTTTAAAAATCAGATTACTCAGCCTTTGATATACTCGTGTATATCCAACATGCTGCCTAACAAGTAGAAGTTCCCATATCTCAAAATTTCTGATGTTTTCAAATTTTCAATAACCTAGCCTTTGATATACACCTGTGTATATCTGATACACTGCCTACCAGTCAAGCCCTTTACATTTTTTTTATATTGCTAATTGTTTACAAATAATCTGTACATATGAGCATCAACATGAGACCCATACAAGCTCTTTTGAGCACAACCATGAGACTAATACAAACTCCTTTTCAGCAACTGCACTAGAAACCACCTATGGAAGACCAAGGGTCACCACTTAGAAATTATTTAGAAACAACCTCCACACTAGAAGCCAACTATGGAAGACTAGAGTCACAACTTAGAATTCCATATTAGATCTCCCTTTTGGGTTTTGAACTTGGATCTCCACACTGTTATACCCAAAATGAAATTTTTGGCATTCTGCTTAAATTGAGCTAAACAACGTAAAAATGCCATCTAAAGTATGTTTTAGGTCAAACCAAATATGAAATCCTTGTGGGTTTCTGTCAAGGAACCTATGGTTAAAATTTTGAAAAAACGAAAAATTAGGGTTTTACACCCCTATTTTTGTGGAAACCCTAAAAAATAGGACCTTCCCGGAAATGATTGAAAATAATTCTGATAGGCTTAATTGCCTTCACGATCACACTGATCAAGTCAGAATTATCAAAAAATATGTTTTACTCTGGTGGGTCTATTTCTATTTTTCAGGAACAAAGTTAGGAGCTCCGCAGCCATTAATGGCAGATTGGCCAGTACCAGGTGCTGAAAGCTAAACCTCAAAAGCTTCAACGAAGAAACCATGGCGGAAAAAGATAAAAATGATGACGTTCAACGAAGGAGATTCTCAAAACGGAAAAGGCCAAAATTTGGCTAAGTCTGGAAGGTGCACGTTTTGTCTACCAAGGCAAAACATAGTCTACAGTGGTTAAAAGCGCCCCTCTTGAAGAAAGGCGCCCTTGAACCTTAGAGGGCAGATCAAAACATCTGGCAGTGTCAAAACAGTCGTCCTCTTCACTTTCATACTAGCTCGACAACGAAACAATCAGCAAGATTATCTGATTCAACAATCATTGACCAACCGTCAGCGAAGTATGGAGGATCCATTGACGACAGAAGTGCCAAATCTGAAAGCTTCAAGGTAAAAGCGCCCTTGCTGGCCAGGGGCGCCCCTCAGTTGCAGACATCAGATGAATCCAAGAGCTGTAGCTTTATACATGATATCTTTCCAGCTTCCTCCCGGCCACGTGATCAATCTAACAGCAAGTCCACAAGACACACCAGACGATCACGAGACGAGATCAAGCAGAAAAAGCCAAAATTAAAAAACTGGAAAGATAAGCCAGAAAATGGCTAAGGCATGGCTAAAAGCGCCCCTCTCAAGGAAAGGCGCCCTTTCCTAAAGGTGTCCAGATTCAGCCGGAATCTTCACTACCTCCCAAGACGACCTTCTCAGCTATGACCTATCTCGTCAGCGAGACTATCAGCAAGAACTTCCGACAAATCAATCGACTGATGAAGAAGGTCAAAGGCTGGCAGTCCACAACCAAGATAAAACTAGGCAAAAGCTAAAAGCGCCCCTGCTGGCCAGGGGCGCCCTTTAGTTTGGAGGCCCAAAACTTGCCAGCTGCCACTGCAAAGTCAGGCATCGTGAACAAGACTGAACCAGCTACCCGACACATCATCAAGCAGAATCATCTGATTCATCAAACATCGGGAACGTCAGATCAAAGCAAAGAGGGTCTGAAAAGGTCAAAACGAAGAACGAGTCAGTGAAAATTGACTAAGGCATTGTCAAAAGCGCCCCTTTCAAGAAAAGGCGCCCTTCTTTCTGGAGGCCTAAACTCAGTTTTCTGAGCTAACCTCTCCCAGGCATATCTAATCACATTGATCCTGCCTCAACAACAGAACTGTCAGATACTGCTCGAGATCAACTGAGCAACCTGAATCGAAGATCAAACAGGAGCACTTCAGCTTGCAAAATAAGCAAAAAAGATCAAACTCAAGGTTGGACGCCTAAAGGAAAGTCAAACAGAAATGTTGACTTGAGTTAGCAAATTTGGAGCCAAAAAAGAGAAAAACACTCCACAATCAGTGGAAATCATCTTTTAGAACTCCAAATCAGGACTGAATGATGAGTTATCTTCCATACTTTGTGGATCTTAACCCTAATTGCTTTATATTCATGCTAGGCGTCCCTTTTCCTCATTATTCTTTTTGCAGGTTGAAGGATAAAACATCAAGTAGCTCCCAAGAACAAGTTTTCAAGATCTGGCAGGGGTTTTGAGCGGATCTTCAATATTTTTGAAGATAATTGGCAGTAAAAGCATTCTTCTCCCAAGATTGCTTCCAGAGACAGATTATTACAAGTGGCAGTTTATAACTTCCAATCCATCTTCTGTCTATTTCCTCTACTTCTGTCTATATTTCTTTTGCATGTCACAGGAAACGACAGATTTTCACAGATCTGACCAACTGGGTATGATCAGCACAGCTTTTTCAACAAAACCCACATGGTAGATTTTTTCAGAAAAAGTAGCCCTGCTGCCCCTATTTTTTAGGGTTTCAGGAAAAAGTCATAATATTGAAAAACGGACAAACTGGGTTTGTTTGGCTCTGAAGCACGAACAAAACCCATGTGTTAGATTTTTTCGAGAAAAATCACTTTCTGGTGCCCTTGCTGCCTCTGCCACCGAAGGGCTCTTGCATGTCAAAGAAAAACTAGTTTTTTCGAATTTCTGACGATCTGGGTCTGTTTAGAAAATCATTCTTAACAAAACCCATGTCTCAGATTTTTTCGTAAAAACTACCCCCGGCGAGGCTATTTTTAGCATTTCCAGAAAAGTGTCAGAACAGGGTCAAGTGCCCAGTCAATATTCAAGGTTTTCAGAATGCAGTACTCTCGGGTACAATACAAGACCAAAACAGTCTTATACCATGATTACCTGAAAACGACTGATACAGACTTATGGCAGAAAAATCCAGAGGTCAGTTCTGAAGACTTGGAGGGCATGAATCAAATCACATTGCAGAACATCGAAGAATCCGGTTTGTTTCAAGCAGCATCTATTCCAATCACCTTACAAAGCATCGAGCTTATAATTGCTTGCATTAAGCATTACAACCCGACTACAAGAGAGATCCTGTCAGTTGACGGGAGAGTGATTTGCAGCTTGAAGCCAGTAGACATAGAGACTTGTTTTGCAATCCCACCATGCCCTACCAAGAAGGTCATATCGGTGACAGAATGCAAAAAGGCATTCGAGGCTTCAAAAGACCAGTGTTCGCTTATAATGGCTGAACATTGGCTGAAAACAAAGAGAACCAGCTTGCCCAGATTACTTGGTAGAGGAGAATTCAAAGACGAGTACGGAGTGCTAATCACCCTACTCAGCAGAGTCACTGGACAAGAGGAGGGAAAATCCTTCCAGCCGTGGATGTTCTACATTATTGGCAAGATAATCAGCAGAAAAGAACGTTACGACTGGGCCTCCCTGCTCAGTGACACACTCCACCAACAATTCACCGGATTTCTAGAAGAGCACCGTTTCCACATGTGTTCATACCTGGTCTACCTGATAGCCTTCCAAGGCGATTTGAGAACATTAAACACTGTGGGAACCCTGGGTGTGCAAAAGGTACAAGAATACTTTCCTCGCTTGGAGTTCACTCTAGCGGAAAGACATTTCAAAAGAATAAATGACCTTTTTACTATGCACACCGTGCAGGAGCTAGATCATGAGATGCACGTGCGTATTTCACCAGCAGCTAAGGCAGCAATGGTGGACTGGGCGGATTGGTTCATACAATTCCCCACTTTCACCTACATACGCGTGTATGGCTATAATGGCCACCCCGCCATGATGCCACGTTACCCCTCGGATAGGGTAGTGTTCATGGAATTCCTGAGGCAATTGGCCGAGGTTCACTCTTACCTTCGCGTAAAGAAAAAGACTGCAGCAAACTTTCCTTTTCAGATGGGACTCTACAGATGCAGGACTGCAGCCGATGCAAGGTTGATAAGCCAAGAAATAGTGAGATTTAATCTCAAGTACCTCATCGACAGGAGGCCATCCTATGACCCAGAGGCATCTTCGCAGCTCACCTTGAGCAAAGATCATCACATGAACCTTTCATGGAAGATTTTTGGGTCAACTGCGAGGATGAGTTCGAAGTGAGAAGAAGGAACCATAACAGATTCAAGCTCTCGCAGATTGCAGAATTCATGTCAGAAGACATCGAGGGCTTATTTGAAGACGAAGGAGAAGTTATTCTTTCTTCCTTCTTCACGGGTCTAGTGGATTCACAACCACTCGGCAAGGTAGACTGGTACGCGAAAGAGAGTACGTCTATTGAGGAAAGAACGGGTAGAGTAGTTCGACACAGTCAACTCTACCTGGACAATAAAAGGACAAGGAAGGTAGTACTTCCCCGATCAGAGCCGCCAGCGGTTCAGTCTACACTACCTTCCACGTCTAGGAGGAAACCCAGACAGAAGAAGATGAGCTTTCCTCCAGAAGGAATGCGGATGTCAGGAAGCACATGGGGGAGAAAAGGAATTGCCAGTACAAGCCGGCAAGAGGTACAGGTGGAGACAGCCACCAATTTGCCTGAGACAGTTGAGACCGCTGCAACTACACAAGAACCAGTGATTGAAATAATCGCTGTAGAGGCGGAAACCATTGTAGAAGAAGTTGTAGCAGAAGCGGTGCCAGTGATAGAAGCAGAGCCACCATCTTCACCACCATCACAGAGGTCACAAAGTCCTATTGATTTGGACTCGCCACCACGAGACATTGCCACGGCACAGTCTCGTTCTTCTAGCATTCAGGGGACCTATGTTCCTCCTCCCAGCGATGCTAGCCGAGATTCTATCTGGCTGGAAAGCTCGCTTGGGAGAAAGAGGGAGAGGCCTTCATATCAGCTTGACTTCTCTGAATTCCATCATGCCCCACAAGACATGCCGGTAAAGAAGTTGAAGAAGCAGACACATGTAGAAAAGAATGCAGAGAACGAGGTCATCATAGAGACTGCTGCCCCACCTGAAGACAAAGATATACATAATGTGAGGGTTGAGGATTTCACGCTTTCAAAGGTGAACCTTGGAAAGACCACTCGACAGGTGGAGGCAGACCTTCTTGGAATTGCCTCGGCGAGTGTCAAAGAAAGGATGACAAAAGATGGACAAGACAAAGCGGCCTTGAAGGCTGAAATCCGTCAGCTAAAGTTGTACATTTCTAGTTTGATACATGACACTCCAAACTCCTCGGCTTTGCCTCAAGGACTGTTGGATCTCCCAGCTGAAAGGAACCATCATCAGTTGATTACATACGGTAAACACTTGAGACGTCAAGTGGATGAGTTTGTTGTCAAAGGGCGGTGTGTGTTGACAGAAGCATATCAGCTGAGAGACAGAGCACATGGACTTCGATCAGAAATCCAGAAGTCAGATATAAAGGCAGCTCAAGAGAGGCCGAGAGAGGAGGCGACAGTTGCTGATTTGCAACAAGCATATGAATCAGTTACGACCACAGAAAATAAACACCATCTCTTTGAGTGGAAAGAACAGGTGGCATACAAGGTGAGAGCCTATGATGCCAACTCTGTGGAGCTGATTGACTATAGACGCTTCGTCGCCAATATTATCAACTTCGCAAGAACGTTGGTAATATCCTTCCCTGAGTTAGAATATCAGCGGGAAGGAGGAGAATATGTGGAACTTGAAACCGTGCAGACACGATTCCAGGATGTCATCCGATCTTCATTCCTTGAAGATCCCAATGGCTGCAAATTAGCCAAAATTGCAGCCATGTCTGTCCAGTTAGATGAAGCAGCTGCCCAATGCATAACCTATCATCAGCAGCTTACGACGGGTGAAGAAATGCTTAGACGCCACATAGTCATCTTGAAGAGCATTAATTGCCCGGAGGCCGAAGAGGTCAATGACTGGATAGAGACTTTGTTGACCAGTGGTGAAGAGGTGTAAAGCACCAAGGGAGGACGTCCTACCCTCCAAATAGCATTAATGATGACTGAAGTCAACTTGATGCCCCTTTCCAAGTTGACTCCAGATCTCCACAGATCATGCATGTCAGATCCCACTAATCTAGGATGTCTATTTGACTCCCACGATTTGTGGATCTCAGATTTCCTCAAAAGGTGGATGTCTATTTGGAGACACATTTGTAACATAAGTTCACTTTTAGTTAGGTGTCAGTCAACTGAGGTAGACTTCCAGTTTGACTTTTGTTTAGTTTCAGTTAACTGAAGTAGATTTCCAGTTAACTGTTTGCTCACCTACATTTAGACATAGAATAATATCTTGCTGATTGGCAAGAACTGTTTGTTAACTCAAGGAGATTTTAGGGTTGCCTACTCCTTTGAGTTCCTATAAATAAGAGCCTTAGGTTCTTTATTTGTTTAACCTTTATTTGCTAGCAAAATTGCTGCGCCACTGTTGCCAGAGTTCGCTTGTTTATATCTGTTCACTCTTGGATGAGAGTTCGTTGGTTGATCGCAATTGTGCATGATTTCGTGCCTTTGCTGTCCCGACCTTTGTAATTCTTTGAAGAATCTTAAAGAATAAATCAGATGGTGCAAGCTTGATTGATCTAATTATTTGAGTTATTCAAAGTCTTGTTTTTAAATAGTGCATTGTTTCAATCTCCTCCTTGGACAGGTGTCGTCGCCTCCTTGGATATTTTGTCATCAATCATTATCGTTTGATGTTGTTTAATGATCTTTCTTGCAGCCTAGACTTTGGACAGGTGTCGTCACCTCCTCGGGAATCCTGTTAGAAAGGCCATCGTTCCTTGTTGTTTCCAGTGAGCTGCTTCCAAGCCTATACCTCGGATAGGGGTTCCTCCTCCTTGGCAAGTCTCAGATCCAGTTTACCGTAACGAGTGTTTGCTTGTATCGAGCCCTATCTTGGTATATATCCGAAGGTTCAGAGCCTCGGCCATATTCCATTGAGACGGAGGATTCAAGTGATCCAACCATACCATTTCGCTCCTATGCCCTCATGCTCTGTTTTTCTTGAGGAGGTAGGATAGTTTAGAAGCTTAGTTAGTCGTAGTTAAGATCTGCGGAAACCAGAGAAAAAGCTTAGCTACGGCGCATTGGTTTATGCACCCTTGTGTCCTACCGCTGAGTAAAAAAGATAGGAAATCTTAGTACACCCCTTTTTTACAGTATAAAATCAGCAAAGAGAGATCTTCCTCTCTATAATCCGAAGAGCATGTACTAACACACTTGCAATAGCTGTCCGTTTCCAATAAGCACTCCAGAGGTGCTAATTGAAGCCAACACACACTAAGAACTCAATGCTTTAACCAATTCAGCTCAACTCCTTCGGCACCCTTTACATTTTCTATTTTTTGTTTCTTTCTAAATTTAAACTTCTTACTCAATAGTCTGTGTCCTGATATCTGTCATCTCGCAGTTTCCCATCGATGAGATCACACACACAAGCAATTGATATTTCCAATCAGCGGAAATTTCAGATAATGAGCAGAGTGTGGGTTTCCTAGATAAAGAATCAGCTACCACATTTTACCTTTTACATATTCAATATCAAAATCGTAAGCTTGAATTTTGCTTACCCACTTCTACTGATGCTCATTCAGATTCTTCTGCTCAAGGAAATATCTCAAACTGTTGTGGTCTGTTTTAACCACGAATTTCCCACCGACAAGGTATTGCCTAAACTTTGCCAAGGCATGCATGATGGCAAGCATTTCCTTGTCATAAGTGGAGTATAGCCGCTCTACATCTCTCAACTTCCGACTCTCGTAAGCTATGGGATGCCTGTTCTGCATGAGCATTGCACCTATCCCTTCTCTTGATGCATCACACTCCAATACAAATGGTTGAGAGAAGTCTGGAAGAACCAATACGGGACAAGAGCTCATCACATGCTTAAGCTTATCAAATGTAGCCCAAGCCTCATCTGACCATCTGAAAGCTCCCTTTTTCGTGAGGTCTATAAGGGATGCAACTTACTGAGAAAACCCCCTAATAAACCTTCTATAATAACTGCATAATCCAAGAAAACCCCACAGATCAGAAATGTTCCTTGGTGGTGCCCAATCTAAAATTGCCTGTATTTTTTCCTGATGGATCTTCACACCTCTTGCACCAATTACATGCACCAAATACAATATCTCTATCATTCCAAATTCACATTTGGATGCTTTTGCAAACAATGATTGAGTCTCCATAATCAATCATCATTACTGTCAAGGAATTCAATCATCATTATCAAGCACACTTCAGGGTTTACAGGGACATCACCATGGATAAATAGAATATACCTCATCAATGTTTGCCAGACTCATGAGTTTTTCTTGTAGATGAGTTGTTTGCAACTCATGAGCTAAGATTTCTGAAAAAAATGGTAATAGGCAACTTACTTGTCAAATTCCTACATAGAATTGCTTAGGCTCGGCTAGGTTGCAGAAAATCCTGCATAAAACCCTTATTTTTTTCAATTTTTTGTCATTTTTGTCTTCAACAATTTGGAAGGATTTATTGATTATTGGTTAATAGTGGTAACAAAATGGCACTTCCATGAAGGTCCTTGTGGGCTCAAAGGCATTATTTTGGGTTTGGTGGCAAGGCTGCTGCTCCATGATCCCACCAGGGGCTGCTGACCCCAAGCCCCCACTCTAGTTATTTAAAAAAGAATTGTTTTGGACTGCGCTAGATGGAAATACCATGTTTTTTTCCCCTTTATTTGGCTTGAAATTAAAAAACATCATTTTCCCCCTTTTTTATGAATATTTCAGTGTTTTTTTAGCTCTCCAAAATTTTCTTGGTCAATCTGAAGTAATTGACTTCTATTTACACTTTTGGTTTGCCGAGTCAATCTTGATTTTGAGAAATTTTACTATGATCAAAATAGATTTATGTGTTCTCTAAATTCATTCTTTATCCTTCTTTTTCATAATGTATGTTCATTTTACAAATTTATGCATTTTTTAATATGCTAAGTTTTTTCTGAGTCTTGGGTTGCAGTCAAAATTTAGGCTTGCTGAGTTCTTTCTGAGTCCAAATTTTTGAACTATGGTGTAGACGAATATGTACATAAGCATTTATGGCTTATGATGACACACATCAATTATGCCTAATAAGTTATCTAAGCGAATGGAAGTTACAATTACCAACTAACTTCTTTGTAAAATAATAAATGCAACATGCACAAATTGGTGTGTGTGCCACACTGTTATTTCTCAATCTGTTTATTGACTCGTCCAACAGTGTTCTATGGCATTGGTTGAAATAAAACTCATCTGCTTTGAATGATTCAAACTTTCCCATTTTCTCTAGGGCTTCTTCGTTCTCATTGTGATTGTTCTATCATCTGGAAAGCTTATTGTTTTTAGGGTTTCGAGTTTGGGCTTTCTTGTGGCATTTAATTCTTCTATTGTATTTCTCCTGAACCTGTGAAATTTGTGAAAAATGTGTTAGATACAACTTTTTTATATATAATTTATATAATAACTGTTCTGATTAGCAACACAATGATATTTTTTTAATCTTCTTTTCTTGATTTAGAAAAGGGTAATTGTTAACTGGAAATTTGCAGGGTGGAAAATTTGAAGAAGCTGAAGCAGTTTTCCATGATATTTTGGATGATGAAAAATCTGAAGTGAAGCCAGATCAGAGGATGTTCCAGTTGATGATACACATGTATAAGAAAGCTGGAAAATCCGATCAAGCTCTCCAAATTTATGAACAAATGGTTGCTAGGGGAATTCCTTTATCCACTGTCACATTTAACATTCTAATGACTGGTGAAATGGATTTCAAAAAGACATCCAGGGTATTTAGCCAGGTAATTCACCTGTCTAAATTTGTGCAACAGATTATTTGAAAGTAGACTTTGTGATGATAAAATGCGTGAATTTTTAAAATGATAATTCTGGTCAAAGTAATTATGCATCAAGGAAGATTATTTTATCAAGTATATTTAGCAATTTTTAACTATTAACTGATTGATAACAAATCATAACTGATGTGACAATCTATATGTAACAGACTGGTCTAAGATAAAAGGTTGTTTAGTATATTTGAGTTATAGAGGGGCCTTTTACAGTCTTTGTGGCTGTTTCACATCATGGTTTGCTGTGATTATGTTTATATTTTTTTATTAGTGCTCAACTATTTCTTGTGAATTGAGAAAATCATAACTTTGTAAACACAGGAACAATCAATAGCATAATCATTTATACAGCTAGAGAATGTACAAATTTTAAATGAGATGTAGGAAACATTTTGAGTATAATGGGAAGGTAGGTAGATTAAAGTGTCTCAAAGACTTGTTATGAACGAACATGGTTTTTTGGGTAAGGGGTTTCTCTGTAAGAAGCCCTTAGAATTTTATATAGTCTATCTTATTCAAATTTTTGTGAAGATTCCATTAAAATTAGTGTGCCCTACTCATGCTGATTAGTAATGGTCTCCCCTAGAAGCAGATCTTGCAAGTAATTAGTTTTTGTGGTTTTTTACTGCTCAAAAACCTGGATTTGCCATGAACATGATGAGGTATCATAATTTCTTAGACCGACAGATTCGCTTCCTTTGTATCTTTGCACCGAGTGATAAGGGTCATCCAAAGTAGGCTCACAAACATATAAAGACATGCCAAGCAGCATTGTACAGGGGATCACATTACACACATGCAATCAGAAAGAACATGAAAAGAAAATAAAGAAAAGACTAGTATGGCACATGTGAGTCAACCTATAGCAGGTCATCCGCATCCCAATCTTGTTCATCATTTGCGGAAGGCGAACAACTAGCCAAAGGGACAGCGACAAGTGCTGTACTAGGACCATTACCAGGTTCAACGCGTGGTAAGTCACTCTTTTTAGGAGGATCATCATGGTTGTTATCATCTAAGCTCATGGAAGAGGAAAACAATAAATTCAGCTCATTACGCACTTCCTCATCAATCTTAGCAATCTCATCATCATCATCCAAGTTAATTATAATAGGAGGCCTAATGACAATGTCCATTGAAGTTTCATGTTGTTTTTGTTGCGAAGGTGGAGAATCATCATGCTTTGTCTCAATTGATATTTGATCTTGATTTTTTGTTTTGTTCTTTTCTTCTAACTGATGAGCAATAGAACGCCGTCTATGCCTACGCTCTTTAGCATTTCTATTTCTTCTTGCACGATTTTCAAGTTGTGATTGTGTAGGATTGGGTTTATCAACCATGGGTTTCTTTTCTTCCCGCAAGGGAGGAATCGAAGGAACCATGGAAGTTTGTTCAACCACTTTCTCTTTAGCTTTGTAAACTTGTTTAATCTTAGGAGGCACAATAGGACTTATATGGTTCTCTTGGTCTTTTATAGGAAATAGGTGGAGGAATCATGGTTTGTTTGTCTTGGTTACTTGGAAGGGCTTTTGGTTCAATCATTGCTTCGTCAATGATAGGAGGCTCAATGATGGGTTGAGGGATATTTCTAAGAGGGATATTATTAAGATGCTGAATTTGATTACTCAAAGCCTTACATTCATTAGTAGAATGACCATGAATTTGATGATAAGCACAAAATGAGCTTTTGTTATAAAATTTCTTTTGTGTTCTTGGAGGAAGACTAATCAAGCGGGATTTGAGAGGCCTCAACAAGATAGTCTCTTGATCAATAGTAGGGCCATTTCTTTCTCACCACAAAATGTCATACACATAGTAGATGATAAGGCATTAGATGAAGATGAAGATAAATGTTGGAAACCTAGACCTTGCTGGGAAAAGTATGTTATAGACTTGACTTGATTTTGTTCCATGTTTTCATTATATCAATGTTTAGAAAAGCTTTTGTATCCAAGACCATAACATGCTTCCAACTCAGATAAGATATGCTTCTGAGAAGGATTGGCTTCTTCACGAGCACACAAATCCTTTTTAAGTTTTTTAAAGTTACATATCTTCCTCTCATGAGGGATGGGAGTTGAAGATCCCCCATCACCACCATGGGGTGATGTTGTTGATGTAGAACCAAGTTGAGCAATAAAACACAAGAGTCTTTAGGTGTAGATTGTGTGATTTTGTACTCTCCCATAGAGGAGGGTGTAAAATCTAATGAACTCCAATCATCCCTAAAGCATGTGTTTGAATATGAATCGTTTGTATATGATTCTTTGGACTTTGAGGGTGAGATTTTGGAATCTTCTTTGAAACAAGGTGTAAAATCTAATAGCCCCCAATCATTATCTAAGAGTTTTGTTGTGGATGAAAGACAATTAGGATTACCATCAACTCGTATAGGTTTTAGTTGGAATCAAAGTATTAAGTGAGTTGGAAGTGTCATGATCATGTTGAACTTGTGAATTATAACTTTGTTCATCTGATTCAACCGTGTATATGTTGTTATATTCAAACTTCATCTCACGATGAAGAGTAGATGGGACTCCTTTCATGGCATGAATCCATGGTCTCCCTAGGAGAAGGTTGTATGAAAGAGGTCTTGACATGAATGGACAAGAGTGGGAAAAACTATAGTTCCAACTTCAATGGGTAATGTGATCATTCCTAATGGTTGCATATTAACATTGTCAAAGCGACGAATATTAACATCATGGGGTTGAACAAATTTCTTGTCCATACCAATTTTATCTAGGAGATCAATGCTACAAACATTAAGACCCGCTCCATTGTCTATGAGAGTACGCCTAACTACAGTTTCATTAATGATCACCTTTATCATCTAGGCTTCATGTTTATTTTGAATCTCAAGCGAGGGTAATTCATGTTGAGGGAATGTGATATCCGACTTTGTCACTTGCATACAATCAAATGAGGTTGCTACATCATTCAATTTAACAAGAGATTGGATATCATTCTTCTGCAAAACTTCTTGGAGCATCCTATTGTATGTAGGTGATGTTTGAATCAAATCCCAAAGGGAGATGTTTATCGGAGTACAATGAAGTTTCTCAATAAGATCATACTCTTTACCACTACGTTGAGGAATGTCATATGTGTGAGCAGTTGTGTGATAACTTGGTTGCTGCAATACATTATTGCTACAATGTTGCCTTGCAAAGCTTAAGATAGCACCTGGAGATAATGGATGTCTAATAATGGGAGGTGACTTAGGAGGCTCACTAATAAAAGGAGATCCAATTTGTGCGTTCATAACCTCAACTGAGCTACCTACATGACCTATTAAGGGAGGATCTAATGTGAACTTAACATCTTCATCTATGCGATCCATCTTACTATTTGTTGAGAGAAATGTAGCATTGGAAGAGGGACAAACAAGATTCTCATGACGTTCGATGATTGGGTCTTCTAACACCAAGATACCTTCGTCACAAGTAGGAGAGGTATTGGGAGAAGAGCGACTAGGATTGCCATGATTGTCAGTGATTGCCCCCTCTTGCACCAAAACTTTAGTGGATGATCCAAGTGAGATGAAGTCCTCAAGGGCTTCATCTAATATGTCAAAGTCATCACAACTAAAGGGCTTGAAGGATATTCTTTCTCCAAGGTTTATCATTTAGTGTATGGTTTTTTCTTTGATGTTTTTAGGGTAGTTTTTGGTTTCCAATGATTGTAAAATGCAAATTAATCTATCTAAACTATGAAATGATGCTGAAAATAAAGAAAGTGTATACAGATCTGAAACTATTCACAACTGAAACATGCAAATTTTTTCCCAATTTGTTTCAATATTTAAGAAAAAAGACAACTATTTTTGATATGCAAAACAAACTATTTCAAAAACCCAATTTACGGATTTGATACCAGAAACCGTAATAAAAAGCAAAGACCAAGATGCACCCAAAAATTGGTCAGGACACTTGTAAAGGGACTTATTTTCTCTAGGGCAAATGAGTCCTAGCTCAGGGATCTGAAAAATCAAAGTTTGAATTTCTTGCTTAATGTGGTTTCAGTGACATTTTTTCAGATTTTGGTGTCCTAATGCAAATGAAATTAGTGACAAATGATAAACAAAATGACACTTTTTGAAATGCAATTTTGACCAAATTTGCTAATGTAAATGACTAAAAATCTAAGTTACCGGTTCGGGTTTGGGGACGGGTGTGGGTACGAGAACCCGGTACGTGGGTATGTGAAATTTATTTTTAAGGGTTTGGGTACATATGGGTACGTGTGTATATATATATATATATGTATTATATATACAAAAAAAAAAGAGAAATATATAGAATTGTAAAACTAAATCATTTCATAGTATGATACTTGATCATTGATCAATGCCAAATGCCAAAGATAAATATTAAATGCTAATTGATAGTTGTATTTGATTGATTTGAAAGCAAATTGGGTACAAAATGGCATCCTCATGTGGAATGCGCTGATGTTGATATTCTTAAACAAAATGAAAATAGAAAATTGTTTTTGTAAAAATGAAAGTAAATACTACATTAATATATTTTACAAATTTACATCTTCCTCTTTCCCATGAAAATGAGGTGCACCATGGAGTTTTGTATGGTTTCAAAAGCCTTAAATGCAATATTATAGATGAAGACTTGTAGGAAAACTATGGAAACTTGGACTTGGAGAGTACCTAGAAAATCAATTAAATTCAATGGGAGTTTGAGGGCAATGTCTCCAATGGGGTCGAGGGGGTTTGGGGGTAACGCCCCCAATGGGGTACCCCTCGCAGGGGTCTGGGGGCAGCGCCCCTCGCGGGGTCCGGGGGCAGTGCCAATTTAAGGCTTTTGAAACCATACAAAACTCCATGGCGCACCTCGTTTTCATGATTTTTTGAGTGGCAAAAAATAATGCTGACAAAGCCCAATTTAAGACCTTCAAAACCACACAAATTGCAAAAAATATGAGAGGTAAAAATGAAATGTATGTGTTTGAAGGCTTCATATTGGGCCATTTTAGGGTTAGGAAGAAAAAAAATTAACAAAAAAGAAGTTTTCTAATCAAGTTTGGGCCCACATTTTTTGACTTGGCCCATGGGTTCGTGCTGGGTGTGCACACAGGTGAACCTGAACAGGGTTCGAGGCCTGTGGCTACGAACCCTGCAACTTAGCTAAAAATACATTAATATGCAAGTACTATGCAAAATCAATGTAATATGTATGCAATTTTTTTGGATTTTTCAGTTTTTAAACAATGCAAAATGCAAATTTAAAACCTTAAATGAGATGTAAACTAATGCAATTTCGATAACCCTAAATAGAATGCAAACTAATGGAATTTCAATGCACACTAATGCAAATCCTAGATCTAGGGGTTTTAATGAACTCCAATTTCAAAAAGTTTATAGTGCAAGAATGTCGGGTTCATCAAAATGAAACATAGAAAAATAGGTTCACCAAAATGAGACGAAGGAAAATAGGGTTTAACCAAATTGGATGGGAAATGGTGTGTGTGGGCCTATCTTTCTATTAATTTCATTAGGAATGAGATCCCCAAAGTTAAGATTGACTTTCAACCATAGTTACGAGACTCGCCCAGAAGCGCCCAAACTCGGCGAGTCCCGAGCCGAGCACACTTGGCCGGGTCCTGGGAGCCCGGACGCGGACGCGGCCGAGTCCTACCGAGTCCTGGCCGGACTCGCCGGACGCGCCAGACTCGCTGCTTCCCGGAGAGTCCCGAGCCCTGGACGCGGCCGGCGACAGCAGAAGCAAAAGTGAATAAAAAACATAAAAGTTGATGTTTAAGTTTGTTTTTTTTTTTGTGTTATATTATCTCCCCAACCCTAAAAGCAACCTCATTTCATTCATTTGGCAAAATAGGAGGAGAAGAGAGAGTTGTGAGGAAAAATAGGAGGAGAAGAGAGGGCAACCAGCAAGCTGTTGAAGACAAATACAGGGCCACATACCATTTGGGAAGCTTCATAACAGCAAGGAGGTGCATTGAGAGCTCATTACCAGTGATTGGGAGGAGTTTGCATTGCATTCCAAGCCAAATATAAGAGGTAAGTTTGATTTTTATTGGTTTTTTTTGTGTTTTTTTAACAAATAATTCATTGTAATTTGAAAAATCATTTGTTTTTTTTAGTTTGCATTTTTTTTTTACAAACCCTACTTGCAATATAAATAATTTTATAAACCCTACTTGTTATTGCAGCCACATTCATTTGCAAATCAAAACATATTATTATTTTCACAATGTCTCAAACCCCAGGCAGAAAAGACCCTGCTTGGAAACATGCTGAAATCTTTCCCGGAATGAAAAAAGGGGAAGCAAAATGTAAATACTGCAAAACAATATATCATGGAGGCATAAATCGATTAAAATACCATATTGCACGCATACCCATCCATGATGCAGCGGGATGCCCTATAGCACCTCCTGAGGCTGTCCGTGAAGTGCAGGTGCAATTAGAAACTTTTGAATTGCAAAAAGAGATGAAAAAAAAAACAGAAGCATGAATTGGTGAGTTTGGGAGTTGGACATGGACTTGGTGCTGTTGGAGATGCTTCTTCCATGCCTCCATACCGTCCTAGTGCTAGTGCTTGTGCTAGTGGTACTGCTTCTGCACCAGCTATCCCTGTGCATACTCCTACTGTTGGTGGCGCTAGTACTGCTAGTGCTAGTGGTAGTGGCAGTATTATTGGCCCTAGAGTTCGTAAATCTAGGGTGGACTCATATTTTGTACCACGCACTACTCCTGGTTCCCAACCGTCGCTTGAGAGCATGGGTTGGAACAAGGATGTACATGATGCAGCAAAAAAGATAATTGCAGACTTTTGGTACTACTGCACCATTCCCTTCCATGTAGCCAGGTAATTCTTTTTTGTTTAATTGTTTTACAATTTATTATTTTAGAATCTACATGTATCTCATTATTGAATTCAAATTTAGTGCAGTTAAAATCTTAAAACTTTTCATTTTACAATACTTATGTAAGTAACTTATTAATTTATTTATGACATGTTTTAGGTCACCTTTTTGGCAAAACATGGTTGATGCTATAACCATATGTGGGTTGGGGTTCAAAGCCCCTTCTGAAGATGAATTAAAGGGCCCACTTTTGACTCAAAAAGTGGCAGATGTGAAAGCACAATTAGAGGAGCAACATGAGCAGTGGAGGAGGATTGGTTGCACCATCATGACTGATGGTTGGACCGATAGGAGAAATAGGACGTTGCTTAATTTTTTAGTGTCCTCCGGAGGTAATTGTACTTCCCTCAATGCATTGAAATTTGAATTTGATTTAGTGATTAATAATTTAATATGGCTGATTTTTGTTTTTTAATTTATTGAATAACTGGTTTTGCTTATTCTTTCAGGTGACACCGTTTTCATTAAGTCCATTGATGCTTCTGCCCAATTCAAAAATGCCACATATCTATGTGAGGCTATAAAGGAGGTGATAGCTGATGTGGGGGAAGAGAATGTAGTGCAAGTGGTGACAGATAATGCAGCAAACTATGTTGTTGCTGGTAGATTATTGATGGAGAGGCACCCTACTATATTCTGGACTCCATGTGCCGCCCATTGCATTGACCTCATGATGGAGGATCTTGGCAAGCTCCCATGGATCAAAACATGTGTGGATGCAGGTAGAAACATTTGCAAATTTATATACAATCGCACATGGGTGCTTAACCTTATGAGGCAATACACGGGGTTGAGGGAGTTGTCTCGTCCTGGCATCACTAGGTTTGCAACTAATTTTATCACATTGCAATCCTTGATTCGGTCAAAGGCAACCTTAAGGCGCATGTTTGTTGGCGAGGAGTGGTCTTCCTCATTGTTTTCTACAAGCACTGTAGGGATTGGTGTGGCCAATTGCATTTTTGATGAGCAAGGGTTTTGGACACTAGTGGAGGAGATTGTGAAGGTAAAATTTAATTCTTTATTATGTTTTAATTTTTAATCATATCTTTTATTTGTTTATTTTCATTCACACTTATTTGTGAAACATGTTTGCACTTTGCAGTTTATTGAGCCCTTGCTAGTTCTCCTACGAGTTGCAGATGGGGAGAAGCCCGCACTGGGATACATATATGAGGGCATGGATAGGGCCAAAGAGGCCATTAGATCAGTCTATGGTGGAGTTCAGGATAAGTATTGTCCCATTTGGGAGATCATTGATAGGAGATGGCAAAACCAACTTCATAGGCCCATCCATGCAGCCGCATGTTTCCTAAATCCGGCCTTCCAATTCCGCCGTGATATCCGTGGAGATAGAGAAATTCTTAGTGGGCTCTACTCGACGATAGAGCGGATGTTGCCCGCTGTTACTACACAGATAGTGCAGGAGATAGATGCCTTCAGTAAGGCACAAGGAGACTTCTTTGCACGTCAAATGACCATAGACAGTAGGACAACATTACTACCAGGTAAAAATATATTTAAGGGCATAATTGTCATCTTTTTATATTGTATTTTATTATTAAATGTTGAACTTGAAACTTGAAATGAGATTGATTTTGTTTCTTTTTCTCATCTCAGATAGCTGGTGGAGGTTGTTTGGTTCTGATGCACGGAACCTGCAGAATATTGCCATTCGTCTATTGAGCCAGCCATGCAGTTCATCTGGTTGTGAGCGCAATTGGAGTATGTTTGAGCACATACACTCCAAGAAGCGCAATAGATTGACAGTGGAGAGGATGAATGACTTGGTCTATGTTCATTACAACCTTCGGCTCAGATACAGGAAGCTTTTTGACCACGACAACACCCGATCAATCTAGATGAGGTTGATCCACAGTCTGAGTGGACCACTGAGGCTACAGATGCAGTCTTTAGTGACGAGGACCTTGATTGGGTGGACCAGGCAGAGAGAGAGGCTGAGGTTGTAGCCATGGCTGAGGAGGAGGCTAGAGCACGAGGAGACATAGCTGCTGTTGGTGAGAGTGGCATGGAGACTCAGACAGAGGCAGAGACTATGGCTGCAGCTGCAACATCATCCAGGAGCGTTAGACGCCTTCGTAGGAAGGATGTTGGCTCCACTATGCCATAGAGTCATAGAGTCATAGCTATTGTTTTGATATTTCATATTTGTATGGAACATTTGATGTTATGGATTTCATATTCCATGACTTTTGTATACATTTGACTAGTTTTATAATCTATATATCTAAGTATGCTATTTCCTTTAGCAGCGCAACTACAATTTGTGTACTTTATACTTATGTGATCGTTGTATACTTGTTTATGTGATCAAATTTGCTTTTATTTGTGTTGTATTCAATAAAGGGTGCTTGAAACAAGTTTTAAATCCTTAAAAATCTCTAAATTTTTAGGTTTTTTCAACTTTTTTTCATTTTGCCGAGTCTGCGTCGAGTGCGAGTCTCGAGTCCCCGAGTCCCGAGTTGAGTCGCCCTAGCCGAGTTCGAGCCGAGTCCGAGTCTCGTTACTATGCTTTCAACCCAAGGTGAGTCAATCCTATTGGAGATCTTGCAAATTTCCTTATGATAAGAGGACGGGGTAAAATGTGCCTGAACAACTCTTTTGGGAGATAAACTAAAAATAGTAAATGAACTCACTTATGCTATGTAAGGCTGGAATCATGTATTTAAAGCATAACTCTAGCAGAAACAACAAACTTTTAGTAGATTTGAGAAAGGTAAGACACTATGTACTCGTCACCAAAAGTGGTTGTTGAGCATCTAGATATGGTGAATGAGTCCTTGTATAGATTTTTTTTCTCAATTTTTGGGGTCCTCTGGAGATAGAATCTGAGATGCCTTTTCCCATAGGTTTCATTGCTAAAAGGTTGGAAATGAATTCAAGATCTGAGTTTCCATGGCCTTAACAACTTTTTGTGACAACTTTTGCAATTTTGCACTTTTGAGATCTTCAAATCCAATCCTTTCTTCAACCTAAGATCTACGCATGCACAAGAGAAAAGAAAAATGTTTATTTTTGGTGGATAGTGGTTTGCCTTGGTCAAACCCTAGCTTGGTAATTAAACCTTGAAATGAAAGAATAATAAAATGTAAGGAATGGTGAATGAGCAATGCTATGTTGCAACTCACCAAACCCTTGAATGGAGATCCTTGGAGGATTGAAGTCTAACACATCTCTCTAAGGTCTCGATCTTGCATGAAATGGTTTGATTGCATGTTGATCTTGATGCTTGAAACCTACATCACAATGTTAGCTCCAAAAACATGCATAGATGCAAATAACTTTGACATGATGTTTGAGATCTTGAATGCTAATGTAAAAGACTGATAAATCTGCTCTTCAATGCTCATGACAATAATATTTGCTCTTGTGAAAGTTGGCTCTTGCTTGTTAGATTTGAATTGATAAATGACGACGTATTTATATGTGATTTTCTAATTTCCCGACAATTAAACATCAAAGGCTGACAATTGCAATTTGAATTTTAATCATAAAAATGCCACCAAAAACATATTAAAAATTGAGACTCTCAACCTAAGGAGGACCCATTCGCCCTTGGGGTTGTAGGACTTAAATCCAAAACACTAAATTTCCAAGGCAATTTAATTAATGTTTGCAATTGTTTAATATGGGTTCTCCTTTTGGAAAATGGGATTAATTAGGCTTTTAAATGCATAATTGGGTCAATTAGAGGCTTAATTAAGTCCAATTAATTAGGGGGAGGCAAACAAAGTGGGAATATGTAAAGGAATACATTTTCCGTCATTACAAGGCCATATTCTTGGTCACCATTATTACATTGGTATGCTTGTTGTAGTGAGAGATGGTTATTGGGAGTACCTGATATAGTTGTTCATTTGAATCTTTAGCAATAGTTTATGGTGCATGAGAAGTTTTGTTCACTTTCAATAGAGTGTTGACAATGATATTGGTCATGATGCCATGTATAACTCAGTACTAATTTCAGTGGAAGCTTTATGCAGTTACATAATGTGTTCTATCTTCTTTGTTTCAATATTTTGGTTCTAATTTGTTATTACAATGTGCAATGAGCCATGGATAATCTTTGATTAGAAGATGGATGGTCTTTTGCAATAGTTGTTGGTGTCGTAAAGAGTTCTTGGATTCTGCCTTTATATTGCAATGAGAGTTTAATAACATCTTTAGTTCTATTGACAAAGGATGTGTTGCTTTTGTATCTTCTTGGTTTGAAGATTGTGGTTGTACTTTACATTTTAGAAGCTCATGGTGTTGAGTTCTTTGATTGTGTTGGGGCCATGAAGGATCTTTAGTCAGGAGATGGTTATCATGATGTCTAGAGAGCTTGGTTACACGGTTCAATGGGAACTTTGGTAGTGATGTCGATTCATCATTTGATGATGGATGGTTATTTTTTATGTGATCTCCTTGGAGGGAATGTTAGATCATGATGTCATGATATGTTCTTGATTCTATAATTGAAATTTTGACAATGGTTTTGTATAGTTCTCTTTGGTTTTAAGTATTAATCATTTGCTTGAAGCTTCATGATTTTGCAAGGTCGCGTTTGAAGTTAGCATGGATTGATTGGTGGATGCTCATGAAGACTAGAGATACTTGGGTGAGGCTAAGAGATCTCTTATTTATGGGATCGTATGTTGAGATTGTTGCTCTTTGATGAGGATTTCAACAGAAAGGCCGAGGAGCTTATACCTGGTTATGGATGTCAATCCATTATGGACCTGAAGAGAAGATTTTCATTTCTTGGTCTTGTGTGCATAAGACAATCTTACATCCCACTCTTGGTCTACTTGGTAGGTGAATGATCTGAGAGGTTTTGCCCACCTGTATATCAGATGCATTCTTTATTTTGTATCTTGTTTTCCCATATGAGCTAGTCTTGAATATAAACATTATGAAGACTTATTAAGAAGAAGATGCATGGTTTATGGATTTCCATTGTTCTTGTTTCGGTGTTGAATTATAAATATAGTTTTGAGGACTTATTTAGAGAGGTACAAGAAATGATGTGGCTTTGGGCATATTCTCTTTGTTGTGGGAATGATTGGTTGGTTTGATCTACATTCGGTATGACAAGTTTACATCTATTGCTGCCATGTTTTCATATGATTTGAATATTAGATGTTGATATCCTTTCAGTATGGGAATGGTGAAGGAGATCTTACATTACACAACTTGGTACATGTTAGTGTGGAATAAAGATATGGTTTTATTTGTAAGTTCTCTCTTTGGTCATGGTATTCTTCCTGGATGTTTGTATTCACATGGTTGAGTGTGAAGAACTTGGGAGAGCTATGAAGACTAGTGGTGAGAGAGGTATTGCAGCATATTGGTTTGCTGAATTTGCATATCATTGTATGTTTCCTTAACACTATGTAATAGAGGAGTTATCCACATCCTTTATGTGAAGTACTATAGGTAGACTTGGTATGCCTTGATCTATTTTCAGATTTGACATTATCATGCAATGGGAGTTTCTTGATATATGTTTGGTTATCCTCTTTGATATCTTGGTTTACTAGTTACTGATGTGATAATGAGTTTGCATGTTTCATTGGTTTTGGATCTACGAGTTATGCAGGTTGTGGATTAGCTACCCACTTTCTTGCAGTGGGATGACTCGGATGTGGATTATCTATATCCACAAGATTGTTTAAGTGTTAATGCAGACTTTGTTGGTTGACCTTGTCCATGGTCATTTGTACATTGGTATGTTGCATTGAGATAGGAGGATGGATATACAAAGACTTGATTGCAGATTTTGGGTTGGTGTGTTGATGGCATGAAGTTCTATCTATGATTTGTATACCTTGGTTTGAGGTATGGTTAGCTTGGATGAGTTGCAATTTGTTGTGGTTTTTATTCTAGCTAATATGGGTAAGGTAGCTATCAGAGCCTTTGTTATCATTTGAATTTGATGCTTGTGTTCATGTAAAGATCAATGTAGGTTGCAATGATAGTTGATATGTTTCACCTTGGCATGTTCCTTTTTTGTTATGTCCTTGCGCATCGAGTGGGATAGCCCCACCTTCAACTCGTTCCTCGAGGTTTGCGTAATTGGGGGGTGGTCCTTGCCCTTAGATGCCCCAATGGTATGTCGTGGGAGATGTGCCCCACGAGCCACTCTTAACGCTTGGGTGCCGCCCTTACCATCAGGCCGATCTTTTGGTGTAGTGATTGGGCCTTTGTGGTATCAGAGCCGAGGTCTCGAGGTTGAGACTCTCAAGGGTGAGCAAACTGTAATGTCCCTACGCATCAAATGGGATGGCCCCACCTTCGGCTCGTGCCTTGGGGTTTGCGTAGTTGGGAGGTGGTCCTTTCCCTCAGATGCTCTGGTGGTATGTCGTAGAAGATGTGTCCCACGAGCCACTCTTAACGCTTGGGTGCCACCCTTACCACCAAGCCGGTCTTTTGGTGTAGTGGGCCATCCTACTCGACACGCAGGGACATTACATTTTTCTTCCATAAGTGGCATGTTGGAGGATGTAAGGAGTTTTTTTATTTGATGGTGGTTATCATGGTTGCTTTTGTAGGTATCTTGTTGGAGCATGAGAGCATGGTGAAGATTCAGATGGTACATGTTTGACTAAGGGATGCTTTTCCTTTGTTTGTGATTCCTATGGGTGTATTTACAATGTATAATGTCAAGTGTGAGAATGTTAGGATTGAGGTGCCATCCTGTAATATCCCCAATGGGGATCCGCCCTAAACTTCTGATTTTTATTTCTGCTCAAACCCTAATTCTGATTTCTGATTTTTATTTTCTGATTTCAAACAAAATAACACAGTGAACATACAAGTATCGAAACATGACAAATAAACATGCCAAATGATGCTACCAATTGATATTCATATCAAACATGAAATCCACCATGAAAAACACAAGATAGGGCATCCAATTGCAACATACAGGTCTGATTTTCTATAGATAACTTCTGCTGTTACAAAACTGAATATTCTGGACTGATTTTACAAAGAACTCAAGGGCTCAAACATGCCAAACATATGCCCAAATTTTTGCTCTACAAATCAGATCTGAAACTATGATTATACATACCAAATATATGCAAAATAGTCTTAAATATCAAACCCTAGATGGACAAAATTTCTCCTTGGTAAGTGCTTAGGGTTTGCTGCTCCAAATATGCTCCAAATAATGCAAAATCACCCTCCAAAGGTGGGCGCTCGGGTCTGCTCCAAGTGGTGCTCCAAATTTGGGTAAAATCCTAATGCAATCTACTCACAAAATACCACAATGATGCTGCTCCAAATCTAATCTTCAAATCTGGTTATGCAATGATGCTCCAAACCTCCAATTGTCTCCAATGAAGTGCAAATAGAACTCTGTTATGAGTCCTCCACAAGATGAGCTAGGTTTTTGTCCAACTCACCGTATTCACAAGGGTTTTCGTCCTTGGAAATAAAGCCCAACCAAAGTTGTAGGTAAAGAGAAGAATCTCCAAATGAAAAATTATATGAATGAATGCCAAATGACTTGCACTTTACTTTCTTTTATAGCCCTCCCAAAATAACCTTAACAAGGCTGACCTCCTTTATTTTATTTTATTTATTTAAAATATTATTTATATTTAATTTAAATATGGAAACTAGTGTTCAAAAACACTTTTTCCTTCCCTTGCAGAATTTGAATTTCAAATCAAATTGGGGACATGACACATCTACCTTGTAAATCCTATGTCATACCTTGTAAATCCTATGCCATATTGTATGGTTCCAACATTTTTGGAAAGTGTTTCTAAGAACTTAGGTGTATTGGGAAAATATTTTTGTACTATTAATTCTCATCATTGTAATATTTTCGTAAGGGGTGATAGGTCCACTAGCAACGGTAAAGGTGACTTGTGGACATAAATATTTAATATTGTTTTCTCCACATGTGGACGCCTAAATTGGGATAATAAGAGATAAGGAAAAGGACAAATGAGTGACTGTTGGTATTCTCCAAGTGGGAGCTTGGAATGAGGCAACATGTGTCTCTTGGTATTCCATCATTTATTGCATTTAATGTGATGCTTATCTCCCAAGTTTGGGCGTCCAAGTTGGAGGGAAAGTATTGGAGCCAAAACCAGTGTCCCAGTGTCCCTTTGCGTTTCGAGGAGGTAATCCAAGGGTTGGGGATGTTTGGAATGAAGGGTCATCTTTGGGCACCATGTTTGGTGCATTAGATGTCTTCACAAGTCTATAAATTGAGCCCCTTGGATGTAAAAAATATGAGCATAGTTGGATGTAGTGTTTCTTTGAAGGTTCAAGGATAGGTTGAGGCATAAGGATATTGTTCATAGGTGCACAGGTTCTGCCATGGTGGGGGCAAAGAGGAGAATGTAAGTGATTGTATTTTAATCTCATTTGTTTGAAGATAAGGCATACTTGGCCTCTCTTCTTGGTGGATTTTTTTCCCATAGGGGTTTCTCCACGTAAATCTTGTTTTATGTGATGCTCTTATGTTTCTGATTTGTGCCTCATTCCTGCTATCTTATGGTGATGTTATTCTTTATATATTGCTGTTATAAGTTCACATAAGGTAGTGTTAATAAGCATGTTATGTTGGCTGATTTTTGGCATCATAAAGAAAATGAATCAAATCATGGTAGTTCCATATTAAGGCAACTTAATTTTCAGATTTGCATATAAATATCAAATTTTCATGTTGCTGTAGTCCAATCCTTGTATTTCATCCATTGAAGCTATATTTGGGATTGAATTTCCCAACAATTGTTATTTGAACCTGTTTATTTCTCATCAGTAACATTATAATTTACAGCTTTTTATGTTCAATTAAGTATCGGTAATGCTTCCAATGGCATGTCCATGGAGTTTATTAATCACTTTGTGTCTATCACTGCTCTGCAGAAGAGTAAGTCTCGACAGCTTTTGTTTTGTCTCAGCTTTCAACAGTATTTCTGTGTAGATATCCTTATTATGAAACCTCAGAGGGCCTGGATGTGTTCTGTTTGTTTAAACTACTACAAAGAAGTTTTTGATTATTTAAGAAAGCACAGAAATACACTAGTTTGAGAGCACGAGGGCACACTTTTGATGTATGCAGTAGAGAAGTACATAAAGTTAGGGTAATTGCCAGTAATGTATGCCAATTCCAACACCATGATGTTGGCCTTTGAATTAGAATTTGGGGCTGTCTTTTGTTGCAGAAGATTCCTGTATGTATACAAATGCTGGATCAAATGTTCACCAACATTGCTTTTACATAAGCTTACCTCACTATGACAATGCCTGTTACATCAAACTATAATTGATAAAGCATACAACAGACATGCACTTGTAAAAATTGACATCACAAGAAAACTAGGGATATTAACTAATCTGGCAGTCTAAACTAAAACTCCAGAATAAAAAAGACTGCATACATGAGACATCCTAACAGGTTTACCTAAACTAACAATTACCAGGACAATGGATCCTTAAGTTCTTAGCTCTCAATGATAGATTTATTTCTATTTAAGAAAAGTTAGTATGAATGAGAACTGCTTCATGATTTGGAGAAAAGGGTTAATTGGTAAGTGTTGTTTGTCATTCTAAAACTTGGGAGACTGCTGTTTTTCTTTTCTAGATGCTTACATACAAAGTCTGTAAGTTATGTTTCTCGTATTTGAATACACAACGCATTTACCAATGTGTGTCCTAAGCATTTTTCCATGATACTTCTCTCTTTTCTTTTTAATACATAAAACGTAATTGATGTTCAAGGAATTATTAATGTTTTGCAGTTACAGCATGCTGGATTTCGACCTGATGTAGTCAGTTATACACAGCTGATCAGTGCATATGGAAAGGCAAGAAAAGAAGAGTCAGCACAAGCAGTTTTTGATGAAATGGTTGATGCTGGTGTCAGGTGAGGATGATGTTGGGCCATGTCTTCTCTACAATAGATTATGTTGCAAACCATTTAAACTATGGTTGATTTCTATGCCTATTTATAATAATTAAAGACAGTAAGCCATTTTAGTTTGTGCAACCTTGCATCAATCCTGAATTCTTGGATGTTTCATCCTACCTAGAATTCTTTCTTTCATCTTGGCAGAATCTAGCATTCTCCTGTTTATCTCTTTTAAATAACAAGAAACTCAGTGCAATGTATAAGTGGCTATAGTGAAATTGATTGTTGTAATTTTACACAAGTTTATCATTAGTGCTGTTAGTTAAGCTCTTTCATTTTATTTTAATTTCTCCACTTCCAAAAATATTTATGTATAGAGGGTCCTTTCTGTAAAGATGTTCTTTTTACGGGCATTAAACACATCACACACACACACATATTTGAAAATGTACATACAGCAGAAGTCTGAAAACATGGGCAAGCCAGGTTATTGATCAGATCCTGCACACTTATCAAGAACGTTAAAATATTAGCTGACCTATACAAATGTCAGAATTTTACATGCAGATCACACTCTAGGCTTGTGGACATTGCTACTACAATTTCTGATGGTGCACTTTGATTCTTGCTTCTAGGTAGATGGAGCTTGCCTATGTGCCTCTATGTTTGGTTGGGTTTTTTGCTTTACACTCTCAGATTACAGAGGTTCAAGGTGATAGGATTGATGCTTTGACATATGATTGTGGATGCTTCTTATAATGTGGACTACATGTTTATGGAGCTACTTCTAGCAGAATATATGGCCTTATTATGGAGTTGCTTTGTGTAGCTTATAATGTTTGGTTTGAGCTTGTATTCTTCTTGACCAGGCTAGGTTCAGATATGGTGGAATGATGGTGTGACTTTTATTGATTTTGATCAAGACATTGTTGGTCCTATTATTTGATGAGCCGTTTTTCATTTGGGCCAGATCTTAGTAGCTCTTGGGTGAGCTCCCATGTTCTGTGGAGGACTAGGATAGCTCCTTAGTGAGCTTTCATTGAGGTTGAGGACCTAGGGTCCACAAGATTGCTTGGAGTTTGAGATGGATTTCATGGACCATATGATGTTGATTTCATCTTTGTTCTTCGTGGAGTGTTGTCTAGACTCTAGGATTTTAAGGTGGATCCATCACTTTTGGATTTTTCTCTTGCAATGTGATGATTAATAGATTATCATTGGCTTTAAGTGGTTGAATGTTGATCGAGTTGAATTTTGGGACTTACATGCCATATTAACTGAGTGATCCGTGGCTTTGGAGCATGGACGAGATTGTGTCCTTATTGTATTCAAGAAGCTGCATATAAGGTGGGGCAGGTGGGGGAGAGGAGGTGGGGTTTGTCTTTGCATAATGCAATCATCCTTGTGTTCTCTATGAAAGGTTCAAGGAGCAATGCTAGTACATATATGCTCATTCGATTTAAACCTGCCTTGTTAGGCCACCTGGGTCATTTGTTGTGGGTGTAACTTGGGATGCTAAGGGTTAGGGTTTATTTATTGCTTTGGGGCATCAACTTGTGGTTTGTCTAGGATTATTTCTTATCAAAACAAGTGGATTCATGTTTGAGGTTTCTTAGAATCTAGGGTTATTTGGGCATATGTTAGTGTGGCAAAATCCTTGTGGCCTATGGTGTGTATATCGAAGGCAACTGTCATGTCCCATCCATGCCACCCAGCTGAGATGGTTCTTTCCATAAATAAATAAATAAATAAAAAGTGTTCTTTAACACTTAATTTATATATATAATAAAAATTAAATAAGAGATTAAGTTTATTAATAAAAATAATAATAAAATTAAATTTTAGTTAATTGAATTTAATCTTGGGCCGATCTCTTGGAATCCTAGCATCCAAATTATGGCTTGTGTATAGGTGGGTGGTTTTCCCTGGCAGGGCATGCAAAAAAATGATTTACATATAATTCCCAGTCGATTTCTACAGCAGTACTGTGAAGATGAAACCCCTCCACAACTGTCTTTGATCAGTAGAATTTTGGGAGTTAGGTAAGGAATGTGATGCCACATACCAACAGGGAGCAGATCAAATCAGAAGTCTGTTGCATCAAAATAATCCTCCATATAGGGCGATCAGCACCTTCTACCTGAGCAGGAGTTAGATCCAGGTGTATATCACTCAGAAGGTTTATTACAGCAGGAGAGAATCCATAACAGGTGACTCTTAAGACCACCATACAACATTTCCAGGGCCCTCATTGCAGGCTGGGTGTACAAACTGACCTGTGCAACAACTTATTTATCCATACAGTATGTACAGTCTGTCCTTCTCAGAACCGCCATTTGCTGGTAATGTTCACAGATCTGATTTGTTTGAGATGCATGTGCAACTATATCTTGTGGAACAATCATCTGTTGAACAACTCTGAGATGTATGTTGAATGGGGAATGGTTGTTATAAGGGATAAAACTTTGTGTAGCACAGTAGTCATTCTGAAACTGCACTCTTCTTTCTATCAAATTGTCTATAAGAGCTGTCATTTATTTCTGTGGACTGTGAAATTTTAGGTTTCAGTTTGCAATTATTTCATTAGCAATTTAGGTTCAAACCTAAACTTTAATTCATTAGGCCAGATCTGATTGAAAATACAGGGGACAAACCCTAGGGTCATTACAGCAACATGAGTTATAATCTCCCAAGTATGTGTAGCTTCACATGTATAAGCAGTTGAAGTTTGTGACTAAGTTAGATCATCTTGATCAATTGTGCTAAAGTGGTATGGTGATAATTTGGTACATATACCATCCATATTCTCTTGCTCTCACACACGCATGTGCATGCATGTACACTCTCTCTCACACTCACACACCTTTACTACATTGCTTTGTGGAGTTGATTAATCTTGAAGGAATAATCACATGTTCTCACACAAGATACGTAAGTTGCATTGCATGCATTGATACACTTCAACATGGTAGGGTAGTCTAACATGAGATTTGACAAAGTAACTTATATAGATGCTCATGAACTTGCGTTACTTATTCGTTCCTGGTCAAAGGATGCTAGGAATGAGAAGTGAATAATTACTTACCCTTCCTTTCCCTTATTCTAGTGTTCTATCTTTGTTTATTTTGTTATTTTATCTTTGTGAAGTTGTATTTATTCAAATTGTAAAGTATTTTTTTGTATTTTTATGGTCCCAGACTCCCAAAAGTAGTTGTCCCAATAAAAAATAAATATAAGTTAACAAGATATAAAAAAAATAGATGTAATATGATAGTAAGAACTTATGAGAAAACTAGTCAAAGAAATTTAATCATTGTTACTTTAAATATAGACTAGCAATTGAAACTATCAATGGGTTATGCTAAACCGGCCTATTGTTGTCAAGGTTATGTTGAAATGGAATATCAGAGGACTTATAGGTGCCACTTTTTGTAAAGGTCAAAGTTGTTGGGGCTACTTGGAAGCTGAGTAGTAGAGGTAAATTTGAAGGAATCTTTTAAAATATGGACACCATAGAAAAGATTCTCTAGAGTTAGACATTGTAATCATAACACTATTGGAGAAAGCATACATACAACTCTTATTGAAATAAATATAGAGATTACATCCATGTATGTATGGTTTTTTTTGGGGTGAAGAAATTTGAGAAAATAAAAAAGAACACATGTAGTCTTAGTTACAAAATTCGGCGAACTTGAATCATGGAATTCAAATTTTTTCAAACTTGAAATATTTATTTAAAATTCGTTCAAATTCGGCCATTCATTTGTATGGAAAAACATGCCGATTTTTTAGGGGTTTTAAAGCATTTTTTAGGGTTTTTTAGTGTTTTTTTTTAATAAAACATGACTCCGCCGTGATTTCCTCCATTTTCGCCACGATTTCCTTCATTATTGCCGTGGTTTCCTTCATTTTACCTGAAATTAGGGTTTTTCAGTTAAATATTATCTAAATTTGAGAAAGCTTTGACCTGCATTACTGACAACGGTGAAAGTTTCGACTTGCATTAGTGAAAGCATTGTTTTTATTCATTAAACTAGTGCTCAAATTTTCCTTCTCACTCCCTCTTCTGCTTCAACAATGACCGTGAATCCCTCAACCTCCAATAATTGTCGAGCTATTGAATTAATTATTTTGAATATGTTCTTATAGTTAATATTATTAATTTATATTGTGTTTTGATATATTTTTAATATTATTTTATATGTAATAAATTATTTTTACTTATATATTATTTATTATATATATAAGAAAATATATTACATCATACATATTTTTAGTATATATAATATTTACTAGTTTTTATATACTATTAATATTATTTTTTAATTTCCTTTAGACAATTTTGTGGATATGTTATATTTATAAAAATATATTTTTTTTTACATAAGGCGAATTTAATCCAAATTTTTTACTTTTCGAATTTTTTCCTTGCTGAACCTCATTCAAATTTCAGTGTTGCCAAATTTGAATTCAAATTCGAACCTTGAGACTTAGCATGTAGTAGCAAACCACACACGTATTCTAAGTCACAAGGTTCGAATTCAAATTCGAGTTCAACAACATTGAAATTTAGATGAAATTTGGCAAGGAAAAAATTTGAAAAGTAAAAAATTCGGATCAAATTCGCCTTATAATTTTGATTTTTAAAAAATATAAGTAATAAACTTGAAATAAGTAAAAAATAATAGTAATATACTAATATGTTTAAATATATTAATAAAACTAAACAAAAAGAAAAATAAATAATAAATATGTTTAAAAATATAATTTAAATTTTAAATATTATTAATATATAAATAATAAATAAATTAAATTATATATTAAATAACAAATATATTATAATAAAACTTTAATTTATTTGTTTTAAAATATAAATACATTTAAATTTTTAATACTATAACTATTACTATTAGTACTAAATATATTCAATTGAATATATTAATAATTAATAATCTAAATTAAATATTTTAAAATATTAAAATCTTAACATATTAAAACTTAAAACAATGTTCATATATTTTTAATATGTTAAATTTTATAAAATAAAATAAATAAATTATCTCAATACCTAATAAGCTAGGGATACCAATAAAAAATAAATTAATAAGCTACAGATACGACTTCGATTGGACCTCAACATTCTCACGACGAACTCCACACAAGCGGCCGTTTTCACTACGCACTGGATGCCATCAAAACATGGGTGAGAGCGTGTGGTTTGCCAAGCATTCTCTCGGCGCCGCCCTTTGTTTTGTTTCGCCCTTCAGTGATTTTATCTTTACAGACTAACAACAACGTGAATTTTTTCCCACAGGTGAAAAATGGCAGAGGAAGATTAAGACATTTGCCCTTTGTTTTGCTGCTTGTGGAAAGGATTAAGAGACATTTCACTAAAAAAAAACTGACCCATTTTTCCTGATGAATTTTAAGGCGAACATAAATGAATTTTTGGGTTTTTTTTCAAATTCGCCAGATTTCGAATCTCATGGATAATATTCGGCGAATCTTGTGACTTAGCACGTATTGATATGCATGGTGCAAGTGATTGAAATATACCAAATAAGATCACAGATTTGACAGTTAGACACTCAATATTCCATTTTGTTAACTTTTTCTAAAAACCAAGTAGACCTGATCTGGACTGGACAAGATTTGGTCAGGCCCAAATATTTAGTTTTGACTGAACCTTGTCTATGTCTGGCCAAACTTTGTGACTATGACTGATTTCATCCTTGAGCTATTAGGATTTGTTTCCTTGTCTAGCATATGATGGCCCTCAGGGATCTGGGTTTTGATTTTTTGTTTTATTTTTTTATTTTTTATTTCTTCTAGGAATGTTGCAGGAAAGAAAATAATTGCAAAAAAGCTAAATAACAAGGGAAATACATAAATTGAAAGTAACCCAATTGATTTTATTGCATCATAAACATTTTGGAAACATATCCATTAGCTGAAATGCAAAGTCACAGGTTTGATTTTTGAAACTAGAAAATCTGATTTCACAAACCATAGGTGCCACTTGCCAAATTGCTTCAAATTCACCTCAAAACTGCTGTTGACTTGATCATGGATATGGGACGCCACAATGTGATTGATTTGCTGCTGTCAAAGAATGTCGATCTGACCTTGAAATGCCCACATGCCAAGCCTATGGTGTACAACCTGTTATGAGATGCTCACATGTGCTGATTGGGAGATGTACAGCTGCTTCAAGGTCACTTAATGATGCAATCAGCAACAGCATTAACCCTCACGTGAGCCTTTGATGTGTACAGCCTGCCAGGAAGAGTTCCCACATGCCTATTAACAATGATCAATGACTGAAAATCCCAACATGCCAACCAAGAAGATGAAATCAGCAACAATAGCCTGTAATCTTATTTTTGATCTGAAAACTAAAACTCTGAAAATTCTGAATTATTTATTCTTCTGGATCCAGTAAGCTTTGATAATAATCCCTAACGTGAGATCATTCAATCAAAAGTCCTTGGGCGATCTCTCACACCCGCAAACTCTGTTCTATTCAAGGGATTTGTCCTCAAAATAGCCTGAATCTCCAAACCAACAAATCCTGTTGCTCAACTCTCTCCATTTTTGCAAATAAACAATGAATGCTTCAAAAATGACTTTTTATGCCTTTTAATCCTTCTCCCAAATTCCAACACCAACTTTTGGCAATTAGGATTTTGAAATAATATTAAATTGTCGCCTTTTTAATATAATTGAATTTTAATAAAATATTTCATAAAGTACTATTAAAATAATAATACTTTATTAAAAGTCGCTTTATTTCCCTTATAATGCCAAATTATAAAGTTACTTTATTAAAAGTCACTTTATAACATTAAATTATAAAGTCTTTTTAATAATTAATATTATTAAAGCAATTTGACTTTAATAACTTAATTAAATTGCCAACTCTGAATAATAATCTAACAATAACCCCTAAGAGTGATCCAAACACAATTTCCAATTGTTGGTGTGGTGTCCACCGATCTTGGTATAACTTACTATAAATAGTAAGTATGAACACTGTACTGCAGAACTGCTTCTATAAGACCTATCAACCAAAATGCTGAAACACTGAGCTGTATATGCTTGAAGGGATACCCGAGCCTACTGATGAACCTGAATACCCTCCAAAGGGTCCCCTAAACATCTCATTAGCCTACGGGGACCAAAGTCATAGGCTAACCCTAACTCCTAGTCCATTGACTAGAGAGGGGACATTAGAGTCCACCCTCCCTGAAATTGCTTGTCCTCAAGCAATCTCAACTCAGGATGCTGCAATATCTCCTCATTCTCCCAAGTTGCATCCTCTACTAATAGGTCCTTCCACTTTACCAAGTATTCCCTGATAACTCGTCCTCGAACTGTGCTCCCTGGCATCAATAATAGCCTTGGGAATAAGAATCAATTTCCCCTCCTCATCCAAGGGTGGTAACGTTGTAGAAGGTGTTATGTTGTGCCCCAATGCCTTCTTGAGGCGAGACACATGAAACACATTGTGTACCCTACTCTCTATTGACAACTCCAACTCATAAGCCACCTCTCCAATCCGCTTGGAGACTCGGAATGGACCATAGTAACGTGGCTTAGGCTTCTTAGTGCCACTTTTCTTAAGAGTGGATTTCTTATAGGGCTGCATCATAAGATATACCATGTCACCCAATTTGAAGGAGCACTCAACTCTACGCTGATCTGCATATTATTTCTGTTGGTTCTATGCCTTCTGTATATTCTCCTTCAAGGATCTCATGATGTCCTGGCTGTCTTGTAACAAATCCTTGGTGCTAGGGACCCTATTATCTCGAAATAGTAGGTCCAAGAAGTCAGGAGCATCATAGCCATAGAGTGCCATGAATGGTGCATTTGTATAGACATGTGGTATGTTGTATTGTAATAATACGCGCATAAATGCAACCACTTGACCCATGCCTTTTTGTAACATGCCAACCATTCTTTGAAGTAATATTTTCCTAAGTTTTCACCTTGTGAGTAAATAAAATATGTAAAAAGCCATTGTAATACATTTTTTCTTTTCTTTATTGAGTACAAATGAACAAAGATGCCATAACAATATACAAGGATTCCATTTCATTATAATAATTTCACAAATTACAATATTCCAAGAATGTATACAAATACATACATAGCTCAACCGAGCTTCAGAGCAATAGATATAGATGGTTCAAGATCCGCCTTTCAAAACCTTGGTCTTTTGTTTGTTTACTCGCTATGGGTACAATGGCGTACAGAGTAAACAAAAATATAAAATAACATTGACAACATATAATCATCTTTGGAAATTGCACAAAACATAGATATATTTCTTTATTCAGTATTCCACAATTACATCATGCATAATACCTCCAGACAGAACATAGCATAGCATAGTAGAACCGTAATGTTTCCCGACTACATAACTCAAGTACATATAGTACGCTGGCGATGGTTGAGGTACCAACCGTCACGTCCCTTCATTATAACTAACTACTTCGTCATGAACTTAATTCTTGACCCAACTAACATGACACGTACATAACATAAGTACATGGATTATTAATATTAACTAAAGTCTTATTTACTTATGACTCACAGCCGACCAAGTACACTCTCGACCAACTACATCATCCCCCCCACAAAGTGGTCGTCTTCCAGACGACTGAAACCCAAAAATACCAACTCGAGTTCTTGTTTGGTGCTAGCCAATTCCTTGTCTTTTCCCTATGGCTGACTCTCCCTCTCGGTCGAAAGTCATTGCACATCATCCCTCTATGTATCTTTTTCTACCAATAGCTGATCCTTCTCTACCAGTTGATCTTGTGACTGTACTATGATGGTTGGTTGCACTATAATTTGGTAACTCCAATAGATTTGATGGGGTCTGGGGGCAACGACCCCAGTGGGGTCAAGGGGCAGCGCCCCTTGTAGGGGTCTGGGGGCAGTGCCCCTAGCAAGGTCGAGGGGCAGCGCCCCTCGCGAGGTCCAAGGGCATTTCAGAAACCATACAAAAATGCATTTTGTATGTCATCACAAGTTCCGAATAGTGCTGATGAAGCCCATAATTAGAAATTTCGGCATGTTTGATCTCACTCCTATTGCCATTCTTTCCCTTCTTGGTAGTACGACCCTTTTTCTAGTTCCTCTGTTGTTATTTCTTTTCCCTGTACTTGATGCAAATCTTACTTGTACATCATGCTCACTTCTCCTTGGTTGTACGATACCTTGCTCGGCTTCAGGTGATTTAATTTTTGCTCCTCCAGGAAGAACGCTCACGCCAAGGCTTTTCTTATTGGATCCAATATTCTATATGGCCTTCCCTCGAGTGCTTCGTGCGACCTTCAGTTTGATGTTTTGTAAGGATTGCTAGGTAACCACTCGTACGACTTTTCTAATTTCATGATCTAGTATAGCCTTTTTGCTTTTTTTAAATTGTACTGTGATTGGCTTATTTAATCGTACGACATTTGGCTCCTTCACTTGTACGACAATTGGCTTCTTCACTCATACAACCTTTAGTTTAATAGTTCGTACGACCTTTGATTTGAAATTTCATATGGCCTTTTCTCCTTCGCAAACTCATACGGATTCCTCTTCATCAGAACCTCGTACGAATTTCTCTGTTTCCCAACTTCATAGGAAATTCTCTTTCCTTGAAACTCGTACGGCACTCTTCAATATCAATTTTCGTACAGCCACCTTGTTGCTTTGTACGACTCCTTTCTTGTGGCTTCGTACAGACTTGTTGCTTCCTCTAGGTTGTACGACCTTTATTGTTCTGGAGATTTGCATGACATACTTGCTTGATCTACCTCGTACGGCTCTTGATTGATTCTCTCGTACGGATCTTGATTGATTCTCTCATATGACACTTGACTGATTCTCTCGTACGAATTTCTCTTCTTCAACACCTCGTACGGACTTCTTTGTTTCAACTCATACGGTCAAATAATCCCTTTGTGCTACTTTGCCTTTGCTCCATAAGATTAAATTCAATTTCTTCATTCTGTTACTTATGTGACCTTTTACTTTTGCTATGGTATTTTTATCCTTCATCTTTTTGCTCTCCTCAAATCGTATGGCAAATTCCTCTTCATTGTATGGCCTCTTGAGATGGGGATTTCGTACGCCCTTTACTCTAATTTTCGTCAATTTAATGTTTTTAATGATTCACCTCATTAATATTTTTAAATGAATCCTTTCGAGCTTCTTGATATTTTTAATTTTTCCTTTCTTTTATTTTCTCTCTCGTCTTTATTTTCTCTCTTTTGTCTCTTTTATTCTCTCTCCTCTATCTTCTTTTTCTCTCTCCTCCGTCTCTTTGTTCTTCTCTCCTCCATCTCTTTTTTCTCTCCTCCGTCTCTTTTTTCTTTTCTCCTCTGTCTCTTGTTTTTTCTCTCCCCCGTCTCCTTTTTCTCTCCCTTCATTTTTTTTTTTTAAAGTTCTTCTACTTTATTTTTTTCATTTTTTGGCTCCAACACAATTTTTCCATCTTGTACCTGTTCGGATTTGTGAGTTGGCGTATCATCCGGTTTTGATACTCTTTCTTTGTACTCTCCATACTTGGCTGGAAGTGTTTGGCTAGACGTGCCCTTCTCTTTTCCTTCTTGGATTTCTCCGATCTGTAGCATGTTACACTCTCGATGGAACACCTCATAATCCTCCATTTGCCAATAAAATAGGCCATTCAACAAACTTGTCTCGTCTTCCGAGCAACTCTCGAGTTCAAGTACACCCTCATTGTTCGGCTTCATTGCTTTCCTATCTTTGTCCATGTCCGACTTTCCCCTGTCAGATTCTGATTCAGAAGATGCCAGTTCTTCACTGATGGCATGATTCTTCATGTCGATCACATACTTCTTCTCGTCATTCTCTATGGACAGTGTATTTCTTTTCCAATTATGATTCACCTTGGCTGCCACTAACCACCCTCGTCCAAGCAACGCATCGTACGCCTTCCTTTGTAATGGAATGACTACGAAGTTTAGCAAGAATGGTTGTGTTCCAATCACCACCTTTTGCGCCATCAACATTCCCAACAGTTTGATGCCATGTTGATCGGCACCGACGAGTTGGAATGTCGGTGGCTAGAGTGTTGGCTTCCCGAGACTCTTCCATGTGTCTTCGGGTAGTACCTTGTTTGCTGTTTGCTAATCCTCTGTTGATGATAGTATTTGTCAAAATGCTCCCTCTGATCTCCATTTGAACAACTGCTGGCATCTTCCCAATGTTTGCTGTCAATAGTACGTGATCAATGGTTTGTCCACCGTATGGTGGTGGTTCCGGTACCAATTCTTGCCTTCGGTCCTCTGCTCGTGATTGCTTGACATCCCCGAGGACGTTTGTCATTGCCAGTCCAAACTGCGGCAAAGTCTAGAGAAGGTCAGTTACATTGATCGGTACGGTGGTCTACAGTACCTGCTGTACAATGTTGGTTTCCGCCTTCGATCGTCGGGAGGTTCCTAGCTTCTCCAGAGATATTTTATTCTCCTTTGCCATCGCCAGTTCCACTTCGACTTTTGCTTCCTTCATCCTTTGTTTTTCCGTATGTGGATCTGGGTAGGTTGCCTTATTTGCTTGCGCTCTAGTGATCGCCAGTACGTCTTGTTTTTCTACTTCCATCATATGGATACCCTTCTGCTTGGGGCATTCATTATCTTCATTTTCACCTGGTCTGCACCACTCACACAATCTTCTGCCCGAACTTTGGCCGTTTTGGCAGTCCCTGGCGAAGTGACCCCATTCGCTGCACTTCTGACATTGTATCATGGGCCTTCCTTGACCATCATACTGTATCTTGTTTCTCGGACTTCTGTTGCTTTGGTAACCTCCAAGGGATGCATTGCTACTATACTTTGGCTTTGGTGGTGTGTTCGGCGGTATTGATGGTTCTCCTTGAGTGATGAGTACCTGCATACCCCTTGCTCTCAAATTGTATGGGCATTCTTTGATGGAATGTCCCATTACTTGGCAGATATCGCAGAACATCTTCAAACAGTTTGCTTTTGTGTGACCTTCCCCATTGCACTCCGTACACCACAGTTCTCGTGCTTCCTTTGTAGTCTCTTTGTCGGCCTTCAATTCTTTCATCATTCGTATCATATCTTTCTTGAGTGCTTGTACGGTCTTGGATTCATCGTCGTTGTTGTCCGTACTCTCCTCGTCGGCCGTCTTCTTTTTCCCTCGGGAGGATGTTTTGTTTTCGCTGTCTATATCCATTGCCCGATTGTACGCTTCAGCATACGACGACGGGGGCACGACTTTCATCTTCTTCCTCAATGATGGAAGCAAGCCTTCGATGAACCATCACTTCTTTAGACCATCCGTTGGCTGTGTCTCCAATTTGCCCAACAAATCCTTTAGTTTTCGGTTATAGGTACGCACACTCTTGTGCTTCCCTTGCTTGGTATTGTAGATCTTTGCAACAATCTCGCTATCATCCCTCAAGAGTTTGAACTCATCTTGAAATGCTTGCTTCAATAATCTCCATGTTGCTCTGTGTGCGTGGTCCAATTCTGAGTTCCAGTCAATGGCACTCTCTTGCAATATTGCTGGAAATGCTTCCAGCTAGTGATCCAGATCGTCCTGTCTGTTGGCTATCCAGATTGTTTCACATGTTTTACAATGCTGTACTGGATCTTCTGACCCATTCCCCGTAAACTTCGGCAGTTTCTATCGTTCACCTGGTGGAGTCACCATCCTTCCCCGCTGTCCTTGTGCGTTGGACCTGACTGGACTAGTTCTCCCGCTACGTCTCGGTGCGTCACTTGCACTCTCGGCCACGTATGAGTCTCTCCCACGTCTTCCGTCAGCGTCCTCGACACCTTGAGTCTTTTGGGGTTCACTTCGGTACTCCCTCTGCCCTGGGGTCTTGGGCTCAGATCTTCCAATCTTCAGCCCTTCGTCGTCGTCCGATATGGACAATTCCTGAATGCATCGGATGCTGCTATCAAGTTCTTCACTTAATTCATTTTTATTTTCAGTGATTTTGTACCTTTCTACATACGGGGTGCTAAAAGGTCCTTCGTCCCTCCCTTCAACGAAATTTTGATGTGCTCTATCGATGGATCAATCTATTTCCTCAAGATTCTCATGTGGTCTTTTAATACTTTGGTTTATTTCAATTAGATCTTCATTAAATTCTTTATCAACTTGCCTTAGTCTTCGTTGCTTGTTTTCTTGCTCCTGTAGTCTGAGTGATCACCGAACCCTTTCCTCCTTAGTTTCATGCCCGATTGGTATTTGGTTCTTCTCTTTGTTTGGAGGTACATGCATTACAGATTGTTCACGTGATCATTGTTGGTTACAGGGAGTACGTCTCCGGCTGATATCCCTTTCTTCCTCTTCCTGCGTGGTTCTCTCCTCATACTGCTGTAGTATTTGTTGCCTTCGGTGTTCCTGATCCCTCTTAGCTCGGAGATCTTGTAAGATAATGTAGTGGCGTGCTATCAGTCTTGGCAGTCTGGTAAGAAGGTGGTCGACCTCTTCGTTGATGCGCAATCTATCCCAAATGACCGCTTGAGGGATCTCTTGCCTGAGAGCCTCCCTTCGTACGTGGTCCTTTAACGAGATTTCCCATAGACTGCAAAGGTCTTTCGTTAGAGCGTCTTCACGATCCTCGTTTGCTTGTATCGGCCCTTCGGTCGGCTGCCCCATCACGACGCCATTCTCCTGTCTAGGTGTTTACCGAATTCGCTTAGGCAACGGCACCAAATGTTTACTCGCTATGGGTACAATGATGTACAAAGTAAACGGAAATATAAAATAACATTGACAACATATAATCATCACATGGCAATTGCACAAAACATAGATGTATTTCTTTATTCAGTGTTCGACATTTCTTTATTCAGTGTTCGACAATTACATCATGCATAATACCTCCAGACAAAACATAGCATAGCATAGTAGAACCGCAATGTTTCTCGACTACATGACTCAAGTACATATAGTATGTTGGCGGTGGTTGAGGTACCAACCGTTGCGTCCCTTCATTATAACTAATTACTTCGTGAAGAACTTAATTCTCGAGACAGCTAACTAACATGACATGTACATAACATAACATAAGCACATAGATTATTAATATTAACTAAAGTCTTATTTACTTATGACTCACAGCCGACCAAGTACACTCTCGGCCAACTACACTATTGCCTGCTGAGGAGGAGAAGCATCGCTCAAGCGCTTTTCTGCCAACCACAGACTCATATGCGGTCCCCCACACATCTATCATAAGATAGATGGCCCTACCCTTCGACGAAGAGATTGGTTGAGTAACCCTGCATGACAAACCACACTAAGCTTAGTGTCGTGCCCTACATGACTAGAACTTGTAACCCTACAGTTTGCAACTAGCATGCACCACATGGACATGGTGAACTGACAGTGGAGCCAAAGGCAATCACACTACTTTGGCCAAAGTGTTCTCACTCAGTACTTCGAGTGATGGTCATTTATTCACTTACACTGCTTAAGCTCATTTTGACTTAAGGCCACTATAATCTATGCATAGGTAATCCCTCCCATGGGTGAGCTTTAACCCTAGAATTAACCTATCATTAATCTCACATACTCTAGGGTATTTCTATTCTTAAAGCATATATAAAAGTTCCCTCCCTTCAATGGACTAACAATCCCAAGAGTAACCTGTTGTACCCAAAATAAATTTTTGCTTCAAAGAGACATTTTTGTTAAAATGATCTAGGTCATGTAAAAATGTTGTCAAAAGTATGTTTTAGGTCAAACAGAAGATAAAGTTTTTGTGGGTTTGTGTCAAGGAAGATACTTGCAAAATTCTGAAAATTCTGAAAATTAGGGTTTTAAAACCCTTGTTTTTAGGAAAACCCCTGAAAACAAGACCTTTTTCGGAAATGATTGAAAATGATTTTGATAGGATAATTTGACTCCACGATCACATTGGTCAAGTCAAAATCACCAAAAACATTGTTTTACTTTGGTGGGTCTATTTTCATTTTTCAGGAAGAAAGCTAGGACCTCCGCAGCCATTAATGGTGGAATGGCCTATACCAGGTGCTGAAAGCTAAGCTTCAAAAGATTCAACGATGAATCCATGGCGGAAATACTCAAAAAAGATGCTATCTCACGGAGGGGATTCCCAAAACTAAAAAATGCTAAAAATTGACTAACTCTGGAGAAAGTACTCCTTGCTACCAAGGTAGTTATGCAGTCAACATTAGGAAAGGCGCCCTTGAACAAGAAGATCTAGATGTCAGTTTTTGAGAAAGTTTACCTTCAGATGATCTTCCCGACATCAGCCAAACTTTACAACGAACCTGTCAGCTAGCCTATGAGACACATCAAACGACAACGACGGTTGATCGTCAGAGCATGCAAAATCAGTGGAAAATCAGTGCATAACAAGGCAAAAGCGCTCCTGTTGGCCAGTGGTGCCCTTGAATCTAAGCCACCTGATAAAATTTTCAACAACTGCTTTCTACAAGGGATTTGCTCAGCTTCACGATCAATCCAGCTACACGTCCCCAAGACCTGTCATGCAATCAGAGGTAGAGATCAAGCAGAAGACACCTAAAGGACCTAAAGGTGAAATATGAAGGAAGAATGTGAAGGAATTGGCTAAGTGTTAAGGAAAAGCGCCCTTGTTGAGAAAAGGTGCCCATCCTTTTGGGCAGTCAGATGTTGTCTACAAGCTTAGGGGCCTCTAGCATGACCACCTCCATTTTGATCAATCTCAACATTGACATCGTCAACGAAGAACATAGAAAAATCAGACACTTGACGACAGAGATCAAACAGGGATCATTGTTGAAGGTTTGCAACATGAAAATCATGAGTCAAAAAGCCAAAAGTGCTCCTGTAGGCCAGGGGTGCCCATGCTTTTGAAGGACTTAAACCTATCTTCACTCTTCACGAATCCAGTCATCCTTTCTAGGAGTGAGCTGGTTATCCATCCCACGTTTCAACGAGATTATTAGACTCATCAGTCAGCAGTGATCTCAGATCAGAGTACGGAGGGTCAAAATGATAAAATTGAAGAACAGTTGAGAAATTGTCTAAGTCTGAGGACAAAAGCACCTCTGCTGAAGAAAGGCACCCTTGAAGTTGAGGCATTAGAACTTAAGATCAATAGAGCAACCGGAAACGAAGATCCAGCAGAGGCACTTTAGCATGAAAAAAGTGTTCAACACTCAAAAAGGATGCCTAAAAAGTCAAAGCAAGATCTGTTGACTTTAGCTAGATATTTTGAAGGCTTCTTAGGTCTAAACGTCCCACAATCAATGGAAATCAGGGTTGGGAACTCTAGATTAGGCCAATTTACTCCTCAATAATGAGTTGGCACCCATACTTGATGCATTCAAGCATCAATCATTATATAATCAAGCATAGGCATCCCAATTCATTATTTTCTTTGCAAGTTGAAGGCTTAAACAACAATTTGCTCTCCAAGACGTATTTTCAAGATCTAACAAAGGGTTTTGACCGTTCTTCATATGTTTTTGAAGATCAGTTGCACATAAAGATAATTTCTCAGAGGTTGCATCTAGAGGCATATTTTTACAGAAGGGCAGCAAATAAACTCCAATCTTCCTCTCTTCTGTCTTAAACTTCTTGCATGTCATAGAAAACAACAGGCTATCACAGATCTGACCAACTGGGTATGATCTACATAGTTTTTCAACAAAACCCATCTCTTGAAATTTTCCAAAAACAAAAAACTTGTTGCCCCTATTTTTAGGGATTTTTCCGAAAAAGTCAAATTAAAAAATCCAACAAACTAGGTTTGTTCAACATTAAAGCATGAACAAAACCCATGTGTCAAATTTTTTCTGAAAAAATACTTCTCGACAGGTGCTATTTTTAAGGGTTTTGAGAAGTTGTCTGAATAGGGTCATGTGCACAGTTGATCTTTAAGTTTTTTGGGATGCAGTTCTCCCAAGTACAATACAAGACCAAAACGGTCTTGTACCATGATTTCCTGAAAACAATAGGCACAAACTTGCATTAAGGGCACCCAGAGGTCAATTTAGAAGATTTGGAAGGCATGAACCAGATCACGTTACAAAACATCGAGGAATCCGGATTGCTTGAGGCTGCATCAATCCCCATCACATTACAAAACGTGGAGTTTGTAATTGCTTGCATTAAGCATTACAACCCTACCACATGAGAAATCCGATCAATGGATGGGCGGGTGATTTGCAACCTTAAACCAAAGGATGTCGAAAGGTGTTTTGCTATTCCACCATGTTCGACCAATGTGGTCATATCTGTGAAAGAATGTGAAAGAGAATTCAAAGTGGCAAAGGATAAGTGTTAGCAGAGAATGGCAGAAAAATGGCTAAAAGTGAAAAAGGCCATCTTACCCAAGAATGTTGGGCGAGGAGAATTTCGAGACGAGTATGCAGTGATGATCACTCTACTCAATCGGATCACTGGACAGGAGGATGGGAACCAATTTCAGTCGTGGATGTACTACATCATCGCTAAGATTGTCAGCAACAAAGAGCATTACGACTGACCCACCCTCATCAGTGATACACTCCACCAACAAATGATCGGGTTCTTAGAGACTCACAAATTCCACATGTGTTCCTATCTTGTATACCTGATTGCCTTCCAAGGTCAGTTCAAAGCATTAAACACAGTGTGAACCTTAGGTGTGTAGAAGGTCCACAAATATTTTCCGCGACTTGAGTTTACACAAGCAAAATGACATTTCAAGTGGATAAATGATATTTTCATTATGCACACCGTAAGGGACCTCGACCATGAAATGCATGTACGTATATCACCAGCAGCCAAGGAGGCAATGGTGGATTGGGCGGATTGGTTCATCCAATTCCCCACCTTCACCTATATACATGTATATGGATACAACGGTCATCCTGCCATGATGCCCCGCTACCCTTTAGATAGGGTAGTCTTCATGGAGTTCTTGTGGCAGTTGGCTGAAGTTCATTCTCATTTGCGCCTTTAAAGGAAGACAGCTGTGAGCTTTCCTATCCAGATGGGACTCTACAGGTGTAAAATAACAGCTGATGCCAAAATCATGTGCCAAGAGACGGTGAGACTCAATCTCAAATATCTCATTGAGAGACGGTCGTATGATCCGAGAGGCCTTTATGCAACACACGACCAACACTCATCACACGAGTCTTCCATGGAAGACTATTGGGTCAACTGTGATGATGAATTTGATGTACGAAGACAGAACTACAGCTGGTTTAGGCTCCCACAAATTGCTGACTTCATGTTAGAAGACATGGAGAGCCTATCTGATGATGACGGGGAGGTTATTCTCCCTACATTCTTTGTGGATCAAGTAGACTCACAACCACTTGGAAAAGTGAATTGGTACGCCAAGGAGAACACATCTATAGAGGAAAGAACAAGTAGGGTTGTCAGACATAGTCAACTCTATTTGGACAATAAGAAGACAAGGAAGGTAGTAATTCCCCGTACAGAGCCGCCACTGGTTCAATCTTCACTACCTTCCACATCAAGGAAGAAGCCCAAACAAAAGTAGTGGAATAACCCTCCCAAAGGGATGCGAATGTCAGGGCACACAAGGAGAAAAACACACGAGTTATATGTGGAGATAGCCACAAACATACCTGAGATAGTCATGGAAACCGTTGTAGTTGAGCCAGTGATTGAGACAATCACAGCCGAGACAGAGCCCACAATGGAAGTAGTTACAACGGATACAGTGCCTGTGATAGAGGCAAAACCTCCTACTTCACCACCATCGCAACAGTTACAAGTCCCCATTGACTTGGACTCTCCACCACGAGACATCACTACAGCACAATCTCATTCATCAGGCATTCGGGGGCCTAACATTCCTCCTTCCAGCGAGGCTAGTTAGGATTCAATCTGGCTTGAGGGTCTCCTAGGAAGGAAGAGAGAAAGGCCATCCTACCAGCTTGACTTCACAAAGTTTGATCATGTCCCTCAAGACATGCCAACGAAGAAATTTAAGTAGGTTCATGTAGGAAGGGATGCAGATAATGAATTTATCATAGAGATAGCTGCCCCACTTGAGGACAAAAATATACACGAGGTAGAGGTTGAGGATTTCACATTATTGAAGGTCAACCTTGGTAAGACTACTCGTTAGATGGAGGCAGATCTTCTTGGAATTGCCTCGGTGAGTGTTCGAGAAAGAATGGCTAAGGACAAAAGAGACAAAGCAACTGAAAACCAACAGTTGAGGATGCACATATCTAGCTTGATGCACAGTACTCCAAACGTCTTTGCTTTGCCATGAGAGTTGCTAGACCTCCCCGTGGAGAAAAACCATCACCAACTGATTTTATATGGAAAACACTTGAGAAATCAAGTGGAGGAATTTGTTGTCAAAGGACGGTGTATATTGGCAGAAATGTACCAGTTGAGGAACATAGCACATGGACTGCGCATAGAGATTCAACAGTCAGAGCTAGAGACAGTAGAGAAGAGGCCTGGGGATGAAATCGTAGTGACAAATTTACAATTGGCAGACCAATCAGTTACCACTGCATAGAACAAGCAACATCTCTTCGCTTGGAAGGAACAACTGGCATACAAGGTGAAAGCCTATGATGCCAATTCTGTGGAATTGATTGAGTACCGACATATTGTGGCAAGTATTATCAACTTCGCAAGAACATTGGTAATATCCATCCCTTGCCTTTATCAGCACGAAGGAGGTGTGTACATTGAGCTAGGCACAGTACAAAAACAATTCCAGGATGTCGTCCATAGCACATTTTTCGATGACCCAGATGGTTGCAAGTTGAGTAAGGTTGCAGCCATGTCCACCAAGCTAGATGATGCAGCTGCAAAGTGCATAGAATATCAACAACAACTTGTGAATGGTGAAGAAATGCTGAAATGCCATGTCATTGTCCAATAGAGCATTAATTGTCTAGAGGCTGAAGAAGTCAATGAATGGATAGAAGGGCTGTTGACCAGTGGAGAAGAGGTCTAAAGCACCCACAAAGGTTGTCCTACCCTCCAGAATAGCATTACTGGCGAACAAAAGTTAACTTGATGCCCATTTCCAAGTTAACTCCCTGTCCCACAGATCATGCATGTCAGATCCCACTAATTGAGGATGTCTATTTTGACTTCCATGCATTATGGATCTCTATCTCCACTAAATGTGGATGTCTATTTTAGAGACACAATTTGTAATTAAAGTTCACTTGTAGTTTAGTTTCAGTCAACTAAAGTAGACTTCCAGTTGACTCTTTGTTTAGTTTCAGTTAATTGAAGTAGATTCTAGTTAACTGTTTGCTCACCTACTTTTAGACATAGGAATAAATCTTGCTGATTGGCAAGAGCTTAATGTTAACTGAAGGAGATTTTAGGGTTGCCTACTCCTTTGAGTTCTATAAATAAGAGCCTTTGCTCATTATTTTGTAACTTTTATTTACTACGCAAAATTGCTGCGCCATTGTTGCCAACAAGTTTGAAAGTGCATATTTGTTCACTCTTGGATGAGAGTTAATTGGTTTGATGAACAATTGTGTATGATTTTGTACCTTTGCATGTTCCAATTCTTTGTAATTCGTTGAGAAAGCTTGAAGAAGGAAATCAAAAGGCACATGCAGTTTGATCTAAAGATTTGAGTTCTTCCAAACACCTTGTTCTTATAACTTATTGTTTCAATCTCCTCCTTAGACAGGGGGTCCTCCTCCTTGGATATTTTGATGTTAATAGTTATCATTTGATGTTGTGTAATGAGTTGTCTTTCAGCCTACACTATGGACAAGTGTCGTCACCTCCTCGAGAATCCTGTTAGCCAGTTCATCGTAATTTGTTGTTTCTATTGAGTTGTTTCCCAGCCTATACCTCGGACAGCGGTTCCTCCTCCTTGGCAAGTTTGAGATCCATCTTACCGTAAAGAGTGATTGCTTGCATAAAGCCTTATTCTAGCATAGATCTAAGAGTTCAAAGCCTTAGACTCATTTTGGCGAGACGGTCGACACAAGTAATCCAACCATCCAGTCCCGCTCCTATGCCCTCATGCTCTATTTATCTTGAGGAGATAGGATACATTAAAAGCTAGTTTAGTTGTAGTTAAGATCTGTAGAAACCAGATAAAACCTTAGCCGCAACGCATTGTGTTTATGCACCCTTGTGTCCTACCGCTGAGTAAAAAAGATAGGAACCTTAGTTTACTGTACTTTTTACGCAAAACATCAACAAAGAGGGATCTTCCTCTCTATAATTCAAAGAGCAGTTACTAAGACACTTGCAATAGTTGTCTGTTTCCAATAAGCACTCCAGAGGTGCTAATTGAAATGCCAACATAACCCACTAGCTATCTATTATAATCAAATAATTTAGTTGCGAGTAACCCTTAAGCTACCCTTGTTTAATCATATCTAGTATATTAATACCTATGACAAACATTTCCTCCTATTATGGAGTAATTACAAGCACTTCCCAAAACAACATAACAACTTCTAATTTCCTTTCAAAGCAAACACTATTTTTCTCTAATGCAAGTAACCACAATAGACAAAATAAAGCATTCAAGAATCAATCTTTCATAAACTAAGACAATTGAGGGAAGAATTATCCCCATGCCTGTAACTTGCTTATCAAATTGATTGAAAGATGCACAACTTCCCAATTTCAGCCACTAGCTTTACTTTGACTTCACAAGCAATGCCTCTATAAAGCCTTCCCTCAAGCTGATAATATACTTCACTCTAAATACTCAAAGCTCTCTCACAATACTCAGATTAAACTTGCAGAACAAGGCAACTCAGAACCGTGGAATAGAATGCTATAAAGTGCATATAAAATGCAGAGAAAAAGCTTATGGAATGCATAGCAAAAGCTGTATGGAATTGTTGATGAATGATAGCTTAGGTCAGATATAAACGATGATTGCTATAAGCATCATCATCGTTTATATAAGATCAATAGCTCTTCATATTTCTAGAAAATAAGTTAGTCGAATTTATGAGCATGCATAAAATCGAAATAATAAAAGATGATTCAAAACCTGCATTGAATAAAATCGGAACTCATATAATATATGTCTGCCATGTATGTGAGGATACATGTGTTAAGACTGTTAATCCGAGTGTTAGTCGGCTGTCTATGAGACCCGCACGCCCAAAGGGACACGTCCCTTGAGCGGACGTGTCTCCACGTGTGGAGACACGTCCTCTCAAGAGACGCATCCCTTAGAGGCGAGTCTCTAACATATTAAACATGGTTCCCTCATTGATATGCAAACATCGAAATTTATTAATGTTTTGCAATCAGTACATTCAACTTTAAGAGAAGAAATATGGAAATCGATAGATGTTGTTTGACTTGTGAGAATTGACTTTTACAATCTAGAATCTGATCATAATATCAACAGGAATGCGTAGCAAAAGCCGTCCCAAATGAGAGCTCAAGCTCACTATTTATACAACAAGTTGGTGATTTCTCATCCTACAGAAAAGGCATGAGTATTGATAGTAAACTCCACCTTAGTCGACTTACTTAACTTGGCAATAAGGTGGCAGCAAGTTGAGAGTGTACTCAGCAAAATAAAGCTACAAATTGCCCTCTAAAATTTATTGCAACATAAGACCATTTCAAAACAGCACATGATAAAAAGCTGGCATTCAAATTGCTCTGAAAAGATAGTTCTACAACAATCAGAATTCATAAGGTGGTGCCAAAGCAAGCAACTATCCTTCTACAGTTGGCACGTCTTTTCTCTTGTTTGAACTAGTCAATAACTAAAATACAACACTTAGCATAAATCGACTTAGTCTATGTTGAGTCGCCATGTGTCTTAAATTTGTTTTGACCAATTCATGGACTTGCAAAAACCTTTCCTATCATTCAACATTTACCTTTACTTTGCAGTTGCTATTCAATTCATGATAAGGCGTCCAAGGTAAATGCGGTTTATTAAGTCAAAAGTATTCCATCACAATGCATCGACGAAGTCAAACATCTCAAATCGACTTACTTGCTGCACTTTATATTGCATAAAGTTTGCTCTATATTCATTGCCAATATGTGTTATATTTGGCCTTATAAATGCTTTGTATATGATATATACAATTGGCCTATGGTTATGTAAGTAAATCGGCCTTAAAGTATTGTTTAAACTAATTGCCCTCAAAGCATATAGTCATATATATATTTATATATATATCAACACACATATATATACATATGTATATGTATATATATATATATATATATATATATATATATATATATATATATGTTAATATATATTCATATATATTATATGCCAATAAAGTATGTATACATTTGATATACAAACGAATAGAAACAAGCTAGCAATCACATAGTAATAACAAGTACATTGATAGTGTACACATACATATATATATATATATATATATATATATTTATATATATTCCTCTATGTACATGTATACGTATGTACACATATATCGATACATTCGTATGGGTATATATCCATTTGCCAATAATATGTGTGTATTGATACATATATACATATGGATATATGTATATATATTATATATACACACACATTCAATTACACACCATAGTCATACACAATTACTATTGTATTGATAAGCACCTACGTGTGATATATTTATACATTTACATATACATGTCGTAAGGTCCATCTAATAGTTCCATGCACATAAGGAACTCGTCCATAAGTGTGCATAGGTACGTTTACCTATGTACCCCCATGTACGTGTTTCTTCGTGCGTATGGTCTATCATCAACATGCATATTTGTACATATACATATTCCACGTATGTTATATTCATCAATACAAGCATAGAAATATAGGAAGAACTCACAAGCTCAAACAGATAAATATCACCTAATAGTGCACTCAAAAGTAAATAAGACTCTTACTAATGTTGACACATCAAACTAAAGATGACTTACCAATTTCCCAACATAAATAACTTGACTCAACCATACTACTGTGAGTGTGTGTAAGCTCACATAGGTTATGTTATTGGTTACCTGACCAAGATCTTCTCCCGAGTGATACTTCCCCTTTGCCTGGAGGAATTGAACATATACCTGCATCTACTAACACATGCCCACGTTAGTCATTTGTTCACAAAATATGCATTACACATAATACATCTCCATAGTTAGAATATTAATTCAATAACCATCTATTTCATATATATACATTTCTTCACATATCATTAAATGAAATAAAATTCATTCATAATGCATTAAAAACAAAGTGCAAGCACAATTTATTCATCATTGGGCATCCACTAACACATGCCCACGACAGTCATTTGTTCACAAAATATGCATTACACATAATACATCTCCATAGTTAGAATATTAATTCAATAACCATCTATTTCATATATATACATTTCTTCACATATCATTAAATGAAATAAAATTCATTCATAATGCATTAAAAACAAAGTGCAAGCACAATTTATTCATCATCAAAATACAAATTACATTCACATTTACCCTACATAGTAATTACACAATTGGGGTGTAACATACTTCCCCCCCCTTGTGAAACATTGTCCCCAATGATTTTATGTAGCAACATAAAACAAAGCAAACAAACAACATATTGTTTTTGAAGTATTTTTAAATGCATCTAAAACATGTGGAAACTTTTGCTGAATCTCAGCATAGTCTTCCTAGGTGGCAGAGTCTTCCGCATGCTGGTCCCATTGGACTTTGCATTGCAAGACTTTCTTGCTACGCAAGCGAAGCTTATGTGTTCCGAGCACCTTTACGAGCTCAAGTGTTACCACTCCGGGGTCCTGTACCTGTAAAGTAGTCCAATCAATCACATAATTATCACCTGATAATACTTCTTTAAGTAGGACACATGGAAGACATTATGCATTTTGGCAAGAGCAGGTGGCAACGCAATTCAATAAGCTATTGGATTCACTTCCTTTAGAATCTGAAAAGGTCCTACATAATACGAGGTTAACTGGGAAGATTTCCTAAATTTAATGGAGCTCTTGTGAGGTTTCACTCTCAACAACACCTTGTCACCTACGACAAAATTTCGGGGCTCTCTATTAGCATCAACATAGCTTTTCTATCGGTTGTTAGCTTCAACCAACCTTTGCTTAACAATCTTTACTTGTTCTTCCTTTTCAGCCAACATCTTTGGCCCAAGACTCACTCTATCTTTAAGTTTATCCCAACTTATAGGAGTTCGACACTTTCGACCATATAATGCTTCGAAAGGAGCCATCTTTATTGCAGAATGGTAAGAATTATTGTAAGCAAACTCTACTAAAGGCAAGTAGTCTTCCCACTTGTATTGCTGATCCATGCAATACATTCTAAGTAGGTCTTCTAATAGTTGATTCACCCTTTCAGTTTGTCCATTTGTTTTCGGATGATATGCTGAGCTAATGTTCAGTTGAGTCCCTAGTGCAGAAAACAAGGTTTGCCAAAACCTAGAAGTGACTCGTGCATCCCTATTCGAGATAATTTTCTCAAGAATCCCATGCAACCTAAACACTTCATGCACAAATTTCCTTGCTATGACAGGTGCTCCATCAGTTAGATTCTCGGGTATGAAATGTGCTACTTTGGTAAGCTTATCTACTACCACAAGAATGGCGCGCTTATTCCTTGACATAGGCAATCTTTGCACAAAGTCCATACTTATGACTTGCCGTTTCCTCTGTGGTATATCATGTGGGTATAACAAGCCTGCATGATGATGATGCTCCGCTTTCACCCTTTGAAATTCAAGACACCTAGCTACAAATCTAGCAACATCTCCTTTCATCTTGTTTCAAAAATATAATAGCCTCACATTTGCCATTATTTTGGTCACTCTAGGGTGTCCAGAGTATGGTGCTTCATGTACTTCTTTCCATACCAGATTTCTTAACTCTTCTACGTCAAGTACATACATTCTCCCTTTATATCTAAGTAATCCATTAGGTTCAAATTACAGTGTTCCACAGGGTTTTGGGGACAGGGACGGGGGGACGACAGGGGATGCATTTCGGGGATGGGGGGACGAGGGGTCTAAGTTTGGAGGCGACAGGGGGACAACAGAGGGATGATTGTGGGGGGGGCTGCAAGGTGCTGAAATACATATAGTACTTGAAAAAATAGTTATAAAAGGATGTATAAGTATAAGAATTATACATCTTGGAGACAACTAGGAGTCCCCTAGACATCTTTAGGACACCCCAGCATCCTCAAACTCCTAGTGGCATGTTGGAGACAGTGACATTGGTGGTGGGATGGTGGCGCTGGTGGTGGGCTGGTGGGGGACGAGCCCCCCAAGTCCCCAAGTCTCCGAGACGTCCCCGTCTAGGAAACGTGGGTATTTTTGTGGGGGACACGTCCCCGTGGAACACTGGTTCAAAATGAAAACCTTTGAATACCTAGAATCTTGCGGATTGCTAGTGAGGGCTTGCTTGACTTGCAAGTAGTACTCATCGTTTTTGCATTTCTGCAAAACTTGTCCTTTAAAGTCGGTTTGAATTGTCACTATTAAAGCAATATGACATCTTCGACTCAAGGCGTTGGCAACCCGATTCTCCTTTCCCTTGATATAACTGATGTTGAAGTCATAATCTGCTATTAACTCCAACCATCTTCTTTGTCTAGCATTCAGATTAGGTTGAGTGATTAGATACTTCAACCTATGATGATCAATTTTCATCTCAAAGGGTTTCCCTAACCAGTAGTGCCTCCACATTTGCAATGCGTGAACCACAACTGCTAACTCCAAATCATGTGACGCATAATTCTACTCATAAGGTTTCAACTTTCTAGATTCATAAGCAATTACTTGCCCATCTTGCATTAACATACCTCCTAAGCCCTCCCCAGATGCATCTGTGATGACAATAAAGTTACCTTCAGGATCTAGTACTTTCAAGATCAGTGTAGTAGTCAACTTCTCTTTGAGTAGGTCAAAGGCTTCTTGACACTTCCCAGTCCACTCAAATTTCTTCCCTTTCTTCTGCAAAGAAGTAATCAGAAAGGAGATCTTGGAAAATTTTGCAACAAACTTTCTATAATACCCTGCTAGACCCTTAAAACTCCTTACCTCAGACACATTCTTGGGTATTAGCCACTCAAGTACTACCTTGATCTTAGTTAGATCTACGGAGATTCCATCCGCCGAGATCACATGCCCAAGATAATGCACTCTCCTTTGAAAGAAGGTACACTTAGAGAGTTTACCATGCAACTTACGTTCTCTTAAATGTTGTAAGACTATCTCTAGATGTTTGCAATGATCTTCCTCATCCTTTGAATAAACCAGGATGTCATCTAGAAAAACCAATGCAAACTTATCTAGGTAATCCCTAAATAGATTGTTTATTAGGTTCATAAATGTTGCAAGTGCATTCGTTAAACCAAAGGGTAAATCTGTGAACTCATAATGTCCATATCTATTTCCAAATGCAGTCTTAAAGATGTCTTCATCTTTAATTCTCAACTGATGGTATCTAGATCTCAGATCTATCTTAGAGAATATGGTAGCTCCCCTCATTTGATCGAAAAGATCATCAATGTGTGGCAACGGATACTTGTTCTTTACCGTTGCTTTGTTAAGCATGCGATAATCAATGCACAAACACAAAGTACCATCCTTCTTTTTCACAAAGATGACTGGCGCTCCCCAAGGTGATACGCTTGGCCTTATCAACCCCTTAGACAACAATTCATCCAATTGTGCCTTAAGCTCCATTAGCTCGGTTGTTGTCATCCTATATGGCACCTTAGAAATAGGTTCAAACCTTGGAACTATATCTATAGAGAAGTCAAATATCCTTTTTGGTGGCAACCCAGGTAACTCATCTGGAAACACATCCGAAAACTTTCTCAATATTGGATACCTCTCCATGTTCGACATTCCAGTTTCATCCATTTCACCCTCTTCCATTTCTTGGAAGTTTTGTGACCCAAAGTTATCAAGGTTCTCTTCAAGTTCCTCAATCTTGACTGCAAAGAGTTTGCACCTTTTCTTCTTAGCCTTTAACAGTTGCATTGCAGAGATTTGACGAATCTTGACCTCTCTAGGTATCCTTTGAAACTTCACTTGGTTACCAAGATCATCTAGGCATTCTATAGTTTCAACATGGAAATCTACCTTAGCCCTATCTCTCAATTGCCAATTCATACCTAAGATAACCTCATAGGATCCTAAAGGCATGACATATAGATTCACTTTTGTAGAAAAACAAGGTAGCTCTATCCTAGCCTCGAACAAACATTGTTCCACCTTTGCTCTTGTTTGGTTTGCATACTCTACATCCCAAGAGGTTGCCATGTATCCAATTGGCCTTTCTAGATAATTGGTTAGCTACTCTAGGTGAAATAAAATTCTCAGTTGCACTAGTATCTATAAGTACATAAATGGATAAGCCAAACAAAATACCTGGAGTTTCAATTGAATTCACGTGATACTCCGCCTGGCGATTATCCACAGCTGCATGTATCTTTTGTTAGAACATCGCTTGTTGGGTAGGTAGTGGATTACCATAAAATTGCGACCCGGAAGACCTATTGGGACATTCTCTAGCAAAGTGGTCTCCTCCACATGTAAAGCATCCAGTATACAGTCCTCTCTTCCTTGCGGGTTCTCTAGATTTCCTAGCGTTTCCACCAGCATTGTTGGTATTTCCACCACTGGAACCATTCCTCTTCCGTTCCCTTTTTGATTATTTTCCACTGTTACGGGATCCTTTTTCCCCTTGCTTGGGTATACTTTGCACAACCTCCACCTTCTTTGGAGTTGACTTGTCTAACTTCCACAACCTTCTTACAGTCTCTGTTTTCCTAACGGGTGGAGATAGCTTTGAGCTTTTGCTCCTGTTTAACCGCTTTCTCATACACAAGATCCATAGTTGCTGGACCGTGCACATCCACCTCTCCTCTGATCTAACTGTTAAGGCCCATGATAAACTTTCTTATGTGGAAGTGTTCATCTTTTTTGGTACATAGGAACATAACACAGAGGTCAGGTAAACTTCTCCCAATACTCATTGACTAACATATTACCTTGTCTCAAACTTTGAAATTCCGTGAGTTTCTGGTCAAAGTAGAGTCGGGGCAACCATCTCTTACGGAAAATCTCAACAAATTCACCCCATGTCAGTTTCCATGAGTTAATATTGAGTTCCATTTTTTTATTCATCCACCAGTTAGAGGCTTCTCCTGCTAATTGGTATGCGCCCCATGCGGCTTTGGTGACCTCAGTGTAATTTTGAATCTTGAAATACTTCTCCATTTGGACTAGCCAAGCCTCAACTTCATCTCCGTTGGCGCTTCCCTCAAACTTGGGTGGGATAATTTTCTTCATATCTCTTGAAAGTTTAGAAGCCATACACTTCTTTTTTGTTTCCTCGAATAGAACGGTGATTTTTCCCTCATGATCATGAGTTTCATCACGTCTATGAGAAGAGTTTTCTCCCTCATTCTCATCATTTGGGACTTCCTTCTCAACCCTAGCTTTTACCCTTTCTTGTTCAAGGTTTTCCAACCTTGCTAAGATTTGGTCAAGTCTAGCTTCAACTCTTGCGGGTCCTTGCCCAACTTCTTGGCTTCCGCCAAGATTGATTTGTGTCCTCACCATCTTCGCAAGAATGGATTTTACCTGAATGTTTATCCATGTTAGATTTAATCATGTTATTCGTGTCCTCACCATCTTCGCAAGAACAGATTTTACCTGAATGTTTATCCATGTTAGATTTAATCATGTTATCAACTATCTTATGGAAAACATTAAAATGGCATTCAAACGCACACAAAGAATTCCACATAAGATTAAGCACACACTTTCGATAAACACATGATTTTATTAATTTCTTAAGGATCTCAATATCCTTTTGATTACATGGAGTGACTATTCAAATAGTCGAGTGGAGAGTATCCCTCGGATTCACTCTTTGACACAACTTAATGGAGTATATCCTATAGATTGAGATTGTTGCTCATCTCTCATTTGTTCATACTTATCCTAGAATCGATAGTAGTCTTCTGATTTGTCATTCGATACAAAGTTACGAGGTACATAGCCCTCAGACTCGTTACTCGAGGAAATTACTATTACTTCCGCCCTTGGAAGAACTCTATATTGATGTTCACCGGCAGCGTCGGTCATCACTTCCAACCCGCATTGAAAGCAATTTAAATAATAGCTCGTCGGCTATTTAAATTGCAAAGCGATTACCTTACAAAGAGACACGTCTTTTATTTATGTGAAATAATAATTTATTATTTGGGGACGACCCTAAAAGTGGCGCGAATTTTAGAAAGAGACATCTTTTGTATGACCGACCTCTTGGTTATAAAGAGACGCATCTCTTCATGGACAAGCGTATAAATACAAGATGAAGACTCATTTTTTTGATAATCAAGTTCAATTACGATAGTTCGCACCTAGCAGAAATTCATCTTCCTGTAGCAGCAAGTCGACATCAAGGAAGTTCGCATTCTATAGAGAAGTGCGAATTTGTTATCAAGTGCAGATCGATATCAAGTGCAGATTGATATCTTGTAGAAGGCTGAGTTCAGGTCTGAGCAGCAGACCGTTCTCCTGTAGCAGCAGATCGAGTACAAGGAGAATCATATTCATTTGTATCTGCATGTAAGAGAGGTGCTCTTATTCATTGTATCAAATCGGCATTGTGTTGTGCCTGAGTTGTAAGCAGATTTCTGCTCTTATTCAATCAATATATAAGAGATATATTGGCTGGGTTTTTCTCCCTTAGGTTGGAGGGTTTTCCCAGGGTATCTTACTGTGTTAATTGTCTTATGTGCTGCATTTTCTAAGTGCTCTCTGTTTTAATATATCTGATCATGAAAAACTAACATGGTATCAGAGCAGGTTTGAAGAAGATCTTGATCAGATATCTATTACAGCGATACTCTTTATACTCTTTCTCATTGTTGATTACTTCTATCTCTTCATCAAGATGGTGAACGGTCTTAAGATTGAGGATAGACTCAAGGGAGCATCAAATTTGTTACACCCCAAAATTGTATAGGTACTATTTTAGTGATGCTTAGAGCATTTTGATTGTAAGGAAGGATTTGAATGAATAAAATGTGTTGAACCTTGTTATTAATTTGAGAATCTTTTTACATGTTATGATTAGCTCATTCTGTGTTCTTGATTGATGTTATTCTTGGATAAAGCAATGCATAAAAGAGAGTAATTAGTCTTGTTTTTATAATTGATTTATATACTGCAAATGTTATGAGCAAGTAACTGCCGTGGTTTTGTGCCAATGGATGCAGGAACAGGAACTATTCCTCCAGGCGGAGGGGAGACATCACTCGGGAGAGGGGCTTGGTCGGATAACCGGTAAAGTTAATCAGTTGAGCATACACACACTTCACTAAGGGTTTTGGGAACTGAGTCAGATTGAGTTATCTTGATAAGTCATCCTTAGGCTTAGGAGTTTTGATTTACTTCTTTATGCTTTATGAGTGGTGCTACTTGTTGTTCGACTTATTGTTTTGTGAGCCTTGAATGTGAAATGTGAATTGATAAGTATGGTATAGGCAAGATGTATATGCGTATACGTGTACCACTTATATGTACGTAGCAACATGTATGACATGTCAATACAGATGTATGATGGGCAATTATTATGCCATACACATGTCTCGACATGACATACATACAAATACATACACATGGCTGACACACCTATAAACATATGCACACTATCTATGATATTTGTTATAACATTATATTGATGCTTTGAATTTATAGTTAAACGTACATATACATGTTTGCGCAAACAGGTGTATTGAGGGTATGCTGACTAGCTCGCAATACACGTATTTGGATGATTAAATACAAATATATATAGATATATTTAAGTGTAAATATATGAACGTTTTTATATATATATTAAATATTATATTTAATATATATGTTATTATAGTTTTACCAGGAATAAATATATAGATATATATATGGTAATATTTAAATATTAAAACATTTAAATATAGATATATATATATATTTATTATGGTAAATAAAACTATAATAAGATATATTTAATATAATACAAAATATAAATATAACATCTTATTTATATTTTAAATAAATAAGATCTTGGAAAATAAATAAATTTGACTTGTATAGTCATTTGGCAAATAATATGTATTTACCTTGAGTAAAATAAATAAATGACTTTTATAGTCTTTTTGCTAATAATGTATGAAGTTCATTTAGTAAAATAAACGAATTTAACATTGGACAAAATGTAATTTATCAAATATTTTGAAAAGCTTTTGAAAAAGGCTAAAGTCGCGAAATGTTCATACGCCAAAGGTTCGAAGTTTTGTGTTTGGAAATAATCAAAAACATGAACAAAAGGAAATCGCGCGCAGCTGCAAACTCACGCGCAAGACCAAGTTGCGGCCTGTTGAGACTCCATTTTCGAGAAATGCGTGAGAAGGGCTGAATGAAAGCCAGATGGGGCGCACTTCACCATTGACGTTTTCTTACCAGTTATAAAATCCGCCATTTTTGGGCGCCTTTGATGAATACACCTGTAGGTGTCTTCGTATTTTACCATGTGTGAGTGGAAAAGTTCTTCCTGGATAAGGTCGAATCATCTCTCAATTTGCTGAGTAACTTGTTTATAAGCTGCCACTGCATGAATTGACTAGTTCAAATATAATAGGTGTCAATTCTCATGCCAAAATGTTAGCTGGCATGAGAATTCAAAACCTATATAATGAGCTTGTTACATTGCCATTTCTACCAATTTACATCTGCTTTACAAAATTCCGAATTTCCTTTGAGAGCCACCATTTGTCTTTACTGTATTTCGATCTTGTTTAGAGAGAACCAGTTCACAATTATCATTGCCATATTGAGAGGACTATGGAATTTATTTGCTGCAATACCTGGAATGTACCCCTCCATTCTGTGAGTAGAATTTGGAGAAGACAGTAGAGAAGCGAATATAAAAGAAGAAGCTGCAGACCGAATTCATTAGCAGCAAGGAAACAGGCATGAGAATTGTCTTTGATTACTTCTGTTATTTTAATTAATCTACTTGCTTAGATTTTGCATTGCTTTGCATTATGGTATGAAGTAGGGTAGGAAAGTATTAGAATAATTATGTTCCCTATTTTAGCTTGATTTTATAGGAATAGCTTGTTTATAAAGGAATAGCTTGATTTCACAGGGAAAGCTTGTTTATAAATGAAAAACTTGATTTCATAGGAATAGCTTGTTTATAAAGGAATAGCTTGATTTCATAGGGAAAACTTGTTTATAAATGAAAAGCTTGATTTCATAGGAATAGCTTGTTTATAAAGGAATAGCTTGATTTAATAGGGAAAGCTTGTTTATAAGTGAGTAGCTTGATTTCATGGGAATAGCTTGTTTATAAAGGAATAGCTTATCCAAATAAATGAAAGGAAATGTTGGAATACTGTTTATAGAATTTTACTTGATGAATTGTAACTATGTGATTACTGCTTGATCTCCTTATATAAAGGAAAAGAGGAACTAGTTATTAAATACTAGGTCGAGGATGGAACCAGTACCAAGGTAGTCTAAAACTTTCAAGTTAGTAGGTTAACTAGGAAAAACTATGTACTCCATGGATAAAGAATTCCATGTTAGGAGTTACCCGAGGGAACCTTGTTGACTGCATTCCAATTCCTGATCAAGTAGATGATGTAGGAAGTTTGGGGTGATTGACTACCCACGGAAAGGACTTAGCCTAGGCGTAGGATAAGACAGCTTTAAGTCAAACTGAACCTGACTTAGTGCATGTAATAGATGACCGTCAGTTTAAATACTGCGAAAACACTTTGGCCAAAGTAGTGTAGTACACTTACGTCCACTTAGACTGTGGGACGATTACATTGTTAGTTCACCGTAGTCCAATTTACATACTAAGATTGAGATTGTGAGGACACAAGGATTTAGTTATGTAGGACTTTACACTATGCTCAGTTGGTCATACAAAACCGGTTACCCAACCAATCTCTTCGTAGAAGGGAAGGCCGTCTACTTAACAGTAAACGTGCGGGGGACCGCATTATAAGTCCGTGGTTGGCGGAAAAGCACCTAAGTGATGTTTCTCCTCCACAGTAGACTTCTGATGAACCAAGGTTTGAAAGGGAAGAATGTGGACCATCTTATTCCTATTTGCTCAAAAGCTTCCGAGCTATGATTGAAACTTGTAAGATTCTTACTTTGTTATTTATTTGAAAGAAAAGTAATGTTGAATTGCGTACTCTGTTATTTACTTGGAAAAGAGAATAATGATGTATTGTGTCAATTATTTCCTTATGATGAAATGTTGCAATAGAATGAAAAGAAAAGTTTATTTACTTTGTCATTATGTATATATTTCCTTGTATTTTATTTATGAAAGTAGAAATTTTTTTATTTACCCGGTTTGGGTGTTGTTACAAAATTTCACTTCATGGAGATTCAGAATTATGCTCGCCCTGGAGAAAAATGAATTGGCTGAGTTTGTGGAGAGTAGTGTCCCTGAGTCTAGTGATGAGGAAGAGAAGATTCAATGGAAGAAGAAAGATACTAAGGCGACGAAGATGTTAGTTGATTCAGTGAAGGATCATATTGTTCCAATCATCTCTAAGTTGAAGTCAGCAAGATAAATGCTTAAGACTTTGGAGGAGATGTATGAGATCAACAACACAAGCCGTGCACTTGCATTAAAGCAGCAACTTCATCATGTCAAGATGATGAAAGGAGAAACTGTCATCGTTTACTTCATGAGGATCACCGAATTGAGAGATCAACTCTCTACTATTGGTCGTATTGTTGATGTCAAGGATTTGACCATGTTGGCTCTTAATGGTCTTCCTTCATCTTGGGAGTCTACATTCAAGGAATCAGTGCGAGATCGAAACTTCCCAAGTTTGTTCGTTTGAGGGTAGATTGTATTCAAGAAGAGTCTAGGTTGGCTGCGAGAGTTATTGGACGAAGCTCTACAAATGAAGACATTCATGTTCGTTCCGCTCAATCCTCGAAAAAGGAAGGAAAAGGAGGAAAGGAAGGATACTTCAAGAGGAATAGGGATAAAGGCTCTGATGATGTTCCCGCATTCAGAAAGAAGAGGGACCTCTCTCGTGTTCAATGTTTTAGATGTGACAATTTTGGTCACTATGTAAAGGATTGCCCAACCAGGCCTAATCAACATGCTTCATTTTCGGATGTGGATAAGATCTCTCCTCAAAATGATTTTAGGGAATTTCTATTCTAAGTCATGGGCCTATGTTCAAGCCATGAAGGTTGTGTACTGAGCTGAGCGCAAGAGCAACGTATCTTACTATGTCCACCCATCAAAATATTTAAAGAGATAAGTATTCTTTGTTTTGTTTGTAATCACCCTTCTAGGCTAAAATTCAGTTTGCTGAGTTGTGCAATTCTGACATTATTTTGGATTATGTGTGACCAGTAAATAGTGATCACTGGGATAAGATTCTTTAGAATTAAGAATTATTCATTGCAAGTTGTTTCATGCTAATTTTTGAGTGTGACTCTGAAATAAAAGAATTAAGATTACGATTATGATTGATTTTCTATATGCATGATCTATGATTCTATGTAGATTGTCTTTTGTTATGCTGAGATTAGCTCTTCCGAGAAAATGGAAGAAAGACATGTCATAATCAACAAAGATGAATTAATTATCTGAGATTACTCAGGAGATCTTGATTTCAATGAGATAAGTATTGCATGGTTGAATAATGTTCATGAATTGTTATGTAGTTATTAATTCATGCTATAACATTGAGATAGTCAATCATGTATGCTTCTAGCAATGGTACTTTTGTTCGAGATAGTTGAGTTCCATGAACTATTAGTAATCTCTTCTTAATGCTTTCAGGACGGATCAAGAAGCGTAAGAGATTGCTTTCAAGAAGAGCTTGATGCATCCTGTAAGTTGAAGAATGGAGACACTGCTTGCAGCTACGAGACTGAGTGAATGCTGAAGACATCTCTTCGAAGAGGAAGAATTAACCTTTAGAGGGAGTTCTATGACTCACTGAGAATAAGTAAGGGTTGTAGTGTTGCAAGGCCAGATGCTAAATTCTTGAAGTACCTCTTCAGCAGTTGAGATCAGAATTGCTCAAGTCAGTCAACCTGGATTTAACATTGGTAGCTCCGCAAACCTATTTAGAATAGAGTGATTTGGGATGAGGTCGAAGAGGACAGCCCTGAATCTCTACAGAGGTGTGCGTTGGAAACCATTTCTCTAAGGCAAGCATTGCAGACAATCTTGAGACGATGAGGTCAGGAGGTTGATGCAAGTGCTTGAAGATTCAAAGGGAGCCTACTGAACCTAAAGAAGATGGTTGTGTTCCTGATCGGAAGAGTACCTCTGGATGTTGTTTCAGTTGAAGTCTGCAATGATATCCTGGTGTAGCAGGAAACAGTCTTCTGTGGCACTGAGTACAACAGAGGCCGAGTACATTACAACTTGTGTGGCAGCTCGAGAAGCAGTGTGGCTTCGGAAGCTCCTTGTAGGATTGTTTGGTCAATCATTGGAGCCGACTGTCATCCATTGTGATAATCAAAGCTTTGAGAAGCTTTCTGTCATTCCAGTGTTTCATGACAAAGCTAAGAATACTACTATATCAGAGATATGGTATTGAGGAAAGCAATTTAGTTGAAGTATATCAACATTGATGAGCAGATGGCAGACATTCTCACCAAGTATCTCTTGAAGATAAAGTTTGTGTACCTTCGAGACAAGCTTGGTATGGTGGAGAATCAAGTCCTAGCTGAGGGGGAGTCTCAGTTTCAGTTATCCTCTTTAATGCATTTCTCTTTGAGAGAGATTTGAGGTGCAAGCCCTTGTTAATGCATTTCTCTTTGAGATTTGATGTGAAAGCCCTTGTTTCCACCCTCTAGAAGAGCCATGGTGGATGCCATGTGTGTGATGCCATGACAACATCACGTGAGAGAGTCCGTGATGATTTCCTTGTACTTGTGTTTCACCCTTTGGGAGAGCCATGGTGAACGTCACGATGAGGTGACAACATCACGTTGAGTGATGAGCACTTCTACATACCATCCATGGGTGTAGCCATGATGGTTGATACCACGGTGAGGTGATATCTTTCTTTTCCATCCATGGGTGTAGCCATGATGGTTGATATCACGATGAGGTGATGTCTGATATCACAATGAGGTGATATCTTTCCTTTCCATAAATGGGTATAGCCATTGTGGTTGACATCACGATGAGGTTATATGTCCTATGCAACTGGAAGTATTCTCCCTAGCTAAGAGGGAGTGTTGATTTTCATCGACAGTGTCGGTCATCACTTCCAACCCGCATTGAAAGCAATTTAAATAATAGCATGTCGGCTATTTAAATTGCAAAGCGATTACCTTACAAAGAGACATGTCTTTTATTTATGTGAAATAATAATTTATTATTTGGGGTCGACCCTAGAAGTGGCGTGACTTTTAGAAAGAGACATCTTCTGTATGGCTGACCTCTTCGTAATAAAGAGACGCATCTCTTCATGGACAAGCGTATAAATACAAGATGAAGACTCATTTTTTTGATAGTCAAGTTCAATTACGATAGTTCGCACCTAGCAGAAATTCGTCTTCCTGTAGCAGCAAGTCGACATCAAGGAAGTTCGCATTCTATAGAGAAGTGTGAGTTTGTCATCAAGTGCAGATCGATATCAAGTGCAGATTTATATCTTGTAGAAGGCTGAGTTCAGGTCTGAGCAGCAGACCATTCTCTTGTAGCAGCAGATCGAGTACAAGGAGAATCATATTCATTTGTATTTGCATCTAAGAGAGGTGCTCTTATTCATTGTATCAAATTGACATTGTGTTGTGCCCGAGTTGTAAGCAGATTTATGCTCTTATTCAATCAATATATAAGAGATATATTGGCTGGGTTTTTCTCCCTCAGGTTGGAGGGTTTTCCTAGGCTATCTTGCTGTGTTAATTGTCTTATGTGCTGCATTTTCTAAGTGCTTTCTGTTTTAATATATCTGATCATGAAAAACTAACAGTCTAGGGTCCCTAAAGATAAATGCCAGATCGACACTTCCTAACGAGGGCATATCCCTTGAAAGTGATAATGACTCGGACTTTTCTGGTGAGACGGAAGGTAAGTAATTGTACATGGTCTCCATCTTCATCTTTCTCTTCACATCGCTGATTCAAGAAAGTGCGTGACTAAATGTTTCAGTGTTGCTTAACCAGATGGCATTGTTGTAGTTAGTACCCTTAATTGTTCTAACGATGGCTTCTTTTTCCTTCTTAGCCTTGAGGTAGCACTCGTGTCCGATTACAGACTTTCTAGCCGTTAACTTGAGACGCACCATCCTGACACAAGAATTTCCAAACATTAGATAATGTTGGACAAAAAGAATGATGAGCTCATAGGTTCCAAAGCTAAACTTGGTAGCTTTGATACCACATGTAACATGCCAACAGTTCTCTGAAGTAATTTTTTCCTAAGTTTTCACCTTGCGAGTAAATAAACTATGTAACAAGCCATTGCAATAAAAATTTTCCTTTCTTTATTGAGTACAAATGAACAAAGATGCCATAATAATATACAAGAAGGATTCCATTTCATTATAATAATTTCACAAATTACAATATTCCAAGAATGTATACAAATACATACATAGCTCAACCGAGCTTTAGAGAAATAGGTATAGATGGTCTAGGATCCGCCTTTCAAAACTTTGGTCTTCTGTCACTTGCTGAGGAGAAAAATCATCACTCAAGCGCTTTTTTGCCAACCACAGACTCATATGCGGTCCTCTGCACATCTATCATAAGATAGATGGCCCTACCCTTCGACGAAGAGATTGGTTGAGTAACCCCATACAACAAACCACACCGAGCTTAGTGTTGTGCCCTACATGACCAGAACTTGTAACCCTACAGTCTACAACTAGCATGCACTACATGGACACGGTGAACTGACAGTGGAAGCAAAGACAATCACACTACTTTGGCCAAAGTGTTCTCACTCAGTACTTCGAGTGATGGCCATTTATTCACTTACACTGCTTAAGATCGTTTTGACTTAAGGCCACTATAATCTATGTATAGGTAATCCCCCCCATGGGTGAGCTTTAACCTTAGAATTAACCTATCATTAATCTCACATACTCTAGGGTATTTCTATTTTTAAAGCATATATAAAAGTTCCCTCCCTTCAATGGACTAACAATCCTAGGATTTACCCACTAGCTATCTATTATAATCAAATAATTTAGCCGTGAGTAACCCTTAAGCTACCCTTGTTTAATCATATCAAGTATATTAATACCTATGACAAACAGTTCCTCCTAGTATGGAGTAATTACAAGCACTTCCCAAAACAGCATAACAGCTTCAAATTTCCTTTCAAAGAAAACACTATTTTCCTCTAATGTAAGTAACCACGATAGACTAAATAAAGCATTCAAGCATCAATCTTTCATAAACTAAGACAATTAAAGGAAGAATTATCCCCATGCTTGTAACTCGCTTATCCAATTGACTGAATGATGCACAACTTCCCAATTTCAGTCACTAGCTTTACTTTGACTTCACAAGCAATGCCTCTATAAATACTTCCCTCAAGTTGATAATATATCTCACTCTAAATACTCAAAGCTCTTTCACAATACTCAGATTAAACTTGCAGAATAAGGCAACTCAGAACTGTGGAATAGAATTCTATAAAAAGCATATGGAATGCGTAGCAAAAGCATATGGAATGTGTAGCAAAAGCTGTCACAAATGAGAGTTCAACCTCACTATTTATACAGTGGGTTAAAGACTTCTTATCCTACAGAAAAAGCATGAGTATTGACAGCAAACTCCACCTTAGTCGACTCACATAACTTGGCAATAAGGTGGCAGCAAGTTTAGAGTGTACTTAGCAAAATAAAGTTACAGATTGCCCTCTAAAACTAATAGCAGCATAAGACCATTTCAAAACAGCACATGGTAAAAAGATGGTATTCAAATTGCTTTGAAAAGACACTTCTAGAACAATCAGAATTCATAATGTGGTGCCAAAGCAAGCAACTATCCTTCTACAGTTGGCACGACTTTTCTCTTGTTTGAATCAGTCAATAACTAAAATGCAACACTTAGCATAAGTCGACTTAGTCTATGTTGAGTCACTATGTCTCTTAAATCTGTTTTGACCAATTCATCGGCTTGCAGAAACCTTTCCTATCATTCGGCATTTACATTTACTTTGCAGTTGCTATTCAATTCATGATAAGGTGTCCAAGGTAAATGCAGTTTACTAAGTCAAAAGTATTCCATCACAATGCATCGACTAAGTCAAACTTCTCAAATCGACTTACTTGCTGCACTTTATATTGCATAAAGTTCGCTCTATATTCATTGGCAATATGTGTTATATTCAGCCTTATAAATGCTGTGTATATGATATATACAATCGGCCTATGGTTATGTAAGTAAATTGGCCTCAAAGCATTGTTAAAGTAATCACCCTCAAAGCATATAGTCATATTTAAATATGTATATCATATATTTACATTTGCATATATATATATCAACACACACACACACACACACACACACACACACACATATATATATGTGTGTGTGTGTGTGTGTTAATATATATTCATATATATTATATGCCAATAAAGTATGTATGCATTCGATATACAAACGAATACAAACAAGCTAACAATCACATAGTGATAACAAGTATATCGATTGTGTACATATATATTCCTCTATGTACATGTATATGTATGTATACATATATCGACACATTCGTATGAGCATATCTGTTTGCCAATCATACGTGTGTATATATATATATATATATACATTCGATTACACACCATAGTCATACACAATTACTATTGTATTGATAAACACCTATGTGTGATTTATACATATACATATACATGTCGTAAGGTCCATCTGATAGTTCCATGCGCATAAGCAACTCGTCCATAAGTGTGCATAGGTACGTCTACCTATGTACCCTCATGTACACGTTCCTTCATGTGTATGGTCTATCATCAACATGCATATGTGTACATATACATATTCCACATATGTTCTATTCATCAATACAAGCATAAAAATATAGGAAGAACTCATAAGATCAAACAAATAAACATCACCCAATAGTGCACTCAAAAGTAAACAAGACTCTTACTAATGTTGACACATCAAACTAAGGATGGCTTACCAATTTCCCATCATAAATAACTTGACTCAACCATACTATTGTGAGTGTGTGTAAGCTCAGATTTTCTCTTGAGTGATACTTCCCCTCCACTTGGAGGAATTGAACATATACTTGCATCCACTAACACATGCCCACGACAGCCAGCTGTTCACAAAATATGCATCACATAATACATCTCCATAGTTAGAATATTAATTCAATAACCATCCATTTCATACATATGCATTTCTTCACATATCATTAAATGAAATAACATTCATTCATATTGCATTGATAAAAAAGTGCAAGCACAATTTATTCATAATCAGAATACAAATTACATTCACATTTACCCTGCATAGTAATAGTAAATAGTAATTATACATTTGGTGTGTAACACTTTTTCTGCCTCAAATTTTAGTTCTTGAGGTATCCCTCCACCCAGTTAACTACTTTTGTTTGTCCATCCATCTGCGGGTGGTAGCTTGTGCTCGGAGTGAGTTATGTGCCACTAAGTTTGAATAGATCCTACCAGAAATGACTCATGAATTTGCTGTCTCGATCACTCACTATACAGGCAACGCATGTAATCTGAATACCTCTCTGAAAAACAAATCAAGAACCTGTGCTGTTGTGTAAGTAGCTGAAACTGGAAAGAAGTGTGCAAACTTTGTGAGTCTGTCGACCACAACATATATATAGTCCTTGCTTTGGGCTTTGGGATTTGGGAAAACCCATGATGAAATCCATGGATATGCAGCCCGACTTCTGGCTGTAATTATTTTGTAGGGAAGGAGTGCTCTTGTTTGTTCCAGTAACATGTAGGACACTCTCTCACATACTTGAGTACCTCTAATTTGAGCCCTTTCTAAGTGAACCGTTCCCTAATCTGCCTGTAGGTTTTAAAATAACTTGGGTGACCTACCATAGGGATGTCATGAAAGGCTCTCATTATCGTCTTCTTCATAGAGGATTCGGGCACAAGAAAAATCCTCCCTTTGTAGATGATGAAGCCATTTACAAGGGTGTACCTGTCATCTACAACTATACCATCAATGAGAATAGAAGCCCACTTATCCTTAGCATACTTAGCTGCAATCAAATCTCTCTAATCATCTGCAACCTCACCTAGAGAGCACAAGTAAGGTATCTTTGAAAGAGCATCAACAACTACATTTTTTTTGCCATTGACATAAGCTATGTCAAAATCATATGCTTGCAACTTGCCGACCCATTTATGTTGCCGATCATTGAGGTCACACTAACTTAGGAAATGCTTCAAATTGTTATGATTTGTCTTCACCAAAAAATTTCTGCCCACTAGATACTGTCTGAATTTAGCCAAGGCATGCATTATGTCCAACATTTCCTTGTTATAAATGGTGTAACTCTTCTCAGGACCCCAAAGTTTCCTACTTTCAAATGCAATAGGATGCTTATCTTGCATCAAGATTGCACCAATGCCTTCTCTTGAGGCATCACATTGTAGCTCAAAAGGATGTGTGAAATTCGGAATAGCAAGTACCAGACATGAGCTCATCAACTGTTTGACCTTATCAAAGCATTGTTGTGCCCCTGGAGTCCAAACAAATGACCCCTTCTTCATCAAGTTTTTAAGTGGGGCTGCCTGTTGTGAAAATCCCTTGACGAAGCGACTGTAGAGACCACATAGCCCAAAGAATCCCTTAAGCTACGTGAGATTCATGGGAGGAGGCCAAGCAACTATAGCCTTCACCTCTGCTGGATCCATCTTCACTCCCTCAACACTGATAATATGCTCCAAATACAACTCTCTCATGTCGAAGTCACATTTTGATTCCTTGGCATATAGAGACTCCCTCTCCAAAGTGCCCAATATTGAATGCAAATGTGCTAAATGATCATCCCAAGTCCCGCTGAAAACTAATATATCATCAAAGAAGATGAGGACTGATTTCCTCTATTGATCCCTTAAGACCTTGTTCATACAGGATTGAAAAGTGGCGGGAGCATTGGTCAAGCTGAAGGGCATGACCAAGAATTCGAAGTGCCCATAATGGCAATGAAATGTCGTCTTCTCCACATCCTCCTCTCTAACCCGAATTTGGTGATATTTGAATCGAAGATCTATCTTGGAGAAGAAACATGCTTTGTGCAACTCATCAATCCATGGAATTGGGTACTTGTTTTTAATAGTCCTCTTATTCAATGCTCTATAATTGATACACATTTGCAAAGTGCCATCTTTTTTCTTCACCAGAATGAAAGATGCAAAGGGACTTTTACTTGGTCTGATGTGACCCATCTGTAGAAGTTCCTTTATCATCTTCTCAATCTCATCCTTCATCCTCTTGGGATGCTTGTAGGGAGTGATAATGATCGGCTTGGCACCGTCTTCTAGCTCTATAATTTGCTTCCATGTGGGAAAATCTCAAACACCTTACCATGTTTGTCCCTCGATGTCCGTATGTCTGGTGGATAGTCATGCTTTTGTTGCTCTTCCTATGATGGCAAGGTGAAAAACTTTGCAACCCACTCAACTTGATCATGCCTAATCAATCTCTCCATCCTCCTGAGTGAAATAACTCGAAAACTCCCATCTGACATACCCCTCAACACATGTTTTCTACCATTAACCTCAAATTTCATCTCCATAGCTTGCAAGTTGAGGGTAAACTCACCAATAGCATGAAGCCACTTCATGCCAAGTACAACATCCATCTCTCCCATGCCAACAACATAGAAATCTACCTGGACACCTTGAATC
>CM021103.1:402800422-402838402 GCA_007115665.2 Sequoiadendron giganteum
TCTTCCCGATCTGGCATCTCTTTTAAATAAGCTATTCCTGCTATCTGCTTATCATTTTTTATTTATCTTGATGATAGATCATGGAATGTGATCCAAAAAGTTGATAAAAATAAAACTCAGTTTTTCCAGAAGTTTTTATTCAGCCAAAGGTTTCTTTTTCTTTTTCAAAGAGCTTACATAACTTTCCCACTAAATTAGAGCAAATCCTTCATTTTAATGCATATACAAAAGAATTTTTTTGTGCCTCACTAACATCGTACACACTAAAGTACATGTCATTTGTTTTAACCATTGACCATTTTAGCATCTACTTGTCTGTAAAAAACCAACATTTAAATAAAATAGTCAAAGTATTTTACCTTGGCTTTGCATTAATTAGGCTTCGGCTTCTGTTAATCATCCATTAATTATTTTCTTTCTTCTTCCTCCCATTCATGGAACTGCTTTCCTCCTACTCCAAGTTTCTATTTCATGGGCACAAATCACCATATTGGTTGTTGCTTGGCTTTATTTTCTTATTGCTGGATCATGTACGAGTGTGACTCTTTCTTTAAGGTCTTCATGTTTGGTTTTGCCTTTTGCAGCCATCTTTCTCACTTCATGATTCCACTTCCTTCTAAATATCTGTTGTAAGGTTGCAATTTTTCATTCTTTGCTCTTGTAAATCAATGGTTTGACTACTTATACAATATGTAGAACATTAAACTGCTCTGATACCAGTATTCTGTTTAATTTTTAATTTTTTGTGAATTTTGAATCCAATTTAAAAAATAATCTGCTACTACCACCTGAATTTTACTTCAAATTGCAGTCAATCAGAATGTTGTGTAACTGACTGTAATTTGGCTGCTTAAATCAAACAAGAACAAAATCAACTCATTGGAAGAAAAAAATAAAAATCATACCATAACATTTTTATATCTTGGAAACCTCAACGTGGGTAAGACCATCTTGGTAGTGTCAACTAATCACCACCTCCTTTACATCAACAATTGAGTGGATTACAAAAAGCTTAAATGTAGTATGTAACAAACAATAGAATACTCCAATCTGAACTAGTATCCCATATACTTCCTTTGCTACGAGACAATAGGATATATTACCCAATTCACAAGTGTCACTCTTACACTCATTGACATCTTGGCACATAGCCTATGCCTATCATATATATCAGTCCCAATTCACAAGTGTCACTCTTACACTCATTGACATCTTTGCACATAGCCTATGCCTGTCATATAGTAACAACCGCCCCTCGGTTGCTACCAATTTGTTTTTTTTTCCTAGATCAATTCAAAACAAATACCAACTTAATCAACTGAGCATCTTCTATGCAAATTAGAGGTGTTATATTCCATACTTCACCATTCATCATGGTGTCATCAACCTGACTTCACCACTTATATACTTACACATAGGAGTAGTAAGCTCCCAAGTAAAAAGCCATTTCCAGGCCTAGACCTAAGCCTTGAGGGTTCATTCCTGATGACCCTGCCTATGTATTCCTTCGTAGGAAATTAGAGGCTTCATAGTTCACCCACCAAAGTCAGAGGGAGTTCAATCTCTCCTCTTGTATGAGATCTTTAATCTCGCTTTTAACCCATGCCTATTTATTAAGTACAGGTAAACTATCAACTTAGCCAATAATGATATCAAATCACCACCAAGTTATAATTCCACCAAACGTTACCAATTAGTAGTGTGCAATTATACACAATTACACAAGCGTCATACATTTTCATATCTCCCAAATCCCATAGGGAGTGACTCGAGCATGCATCACATATACACTAGGTGACTAGCTCATACACATTGCTAATACAAAGTGACTGGTTCTTGCATACGTCACGTATACAAGTGACTAACTCCAACATATGTCACAAATACAAGGATGAAGAGCTCATGTGTACATCACAAGTACATCTATGAGTAGCTCACATGTACAAATCGAGTACTATAGTGATTGACTCATATGCATGTCATAAATACAATGGTGACAAGTTCATGTGTACATCACAAGTACATTAATGATGGGCTCATATGTACACATCACATCACAACCATGACTAGCTCATATGTACATCACAGGTACATTAGTGATGGGCTCATATGTACATCACATCACAACTATAACTAACTGATACATACATGTCAAGTACATTAGTGATAGGCTCATATGTACATCATAAGTACAATAGAGACTAGCTCATACATATCACATCCACCTTGGCTAACACACACTTGCCCTTAGTGCATCCCAAATAGAAAAGGAATGTCGGTGCATTGTGCACTACACCATGGGTCCCATCCTTTTCTCCGGTCTTGTGCACCATGGGACAACTAGATGGAGGATTCGGTGCATTCCATGCTACATCAAGGTTCCACCCTTAATCCTACAATGCAAAGTATACCATTTCTACATCAAGATATGCCAAAACTGTACAATGAGGTTGGTTAATCCCTTGCCTACCTATTCTTCATTAAAAACTCTCTTCCATGCAGTCCATCAGAAAGCTAAGCGACCAAGGGTGGCCATCACTAACATAGAATGCTCCTTGACTACTATCCATCTTGAGCATGATATTGCCCCTAGAAACCTATCAATCTCAAGCATATTAGTATTGCAGCTTGCTCCTTGACTATCGCCCATCTCGAGCATAGTACTGCCCCTAGACACTTGTCAATCTCAAGCATATTAGTATTGCTCCTTGACTATTGTCCATATCGAGCATAGTACAACCCCTAGACACCTATCAATCTCAAGCATATTAGTATTGCTCCTTGACTACTATCCATCTCAAGCATAGTATTGCCCCTAGACACTTGTCAATCTCGAGCATATTAGTATTGCTCCTTCACCCATGCTTAGCACTATAATTGGAAGATAGGCTGTTAACCTAGAATAAGTAGATCACAATTGACTGAATTAGAAGCTTATACAGTCATTTATGTCTGTAGTTAATATTTGCAATTCATAAAAGAATTCACTTAATACCTACACGAGGTAAGCTCAACTTAACATGTATCCACTACCAAGTAGTCCAATTTATTCCTTTCCTTTAGCTTATTATCCAAATACACATTATGTATTGAATACAAATCAGGTTTTCTTTCATAACCATCCAATACCCATTCGGCCTCATCTAAAGCCTATTCAAGAGAGAAGGTCAAACCAATTGGGAACAACCCCCAAATCCAAGATTGATTTCCCCCCTAGACCTTCCCCCTATGGACTTGAGGTCACAGAGGCATCCTTCGCCCAAGGACCGCCTACGCACCCACTTCCAAACGGATCGAAGTCAGTTCCCATAAGCCAAGGTTCTATTAATTACTGAGTCTTACTCCAACATGGTTCCTTTAAATGATTCCCAACAATTAGTAGTGCTTAACAAGCGGGGAAATTTGACACCGTTCCTCATTTAGCTATCTTAACTATAACACTTTTGTCTGAGGACATCAAGATCTCTAATTAGACCTCCTAGCGATATTGATCCTAAATCAAAGTGATCATCCTAGAACCCTTACAATTACACATTCGGTATCTTGATGATATTACCACCTAGCTTATAACAGAGGGTCCTATTTAAGTTTAGAACATGATAATATGAATACAACATGGTTTGGTAATCTTAGATATCACAAAAGTATTGGTTCTTGATATCTTGGACCACTATATTATACTAGAAAGAAACCTTGTAAACATTTGTCTAAATGCCACCATTAGGATAAGTTTACTAACAATAAGCATAGAAATACTCAAAATCTATTCATCATGTGGCAATCAAGTGAAGCCCAATATGGTTCCAATTCTATTCCACAAATATGATCATCCTGGCCCTACTAATTTATGACATCAATCTCCACTAAATCGGTCATACCTCAATAAGGACATACAATATTATGTAAACTTTGAAAGACCTAACACAATAGTTACAAATTTGCTTAAAGCATGAGCACTACCTAAGTCATACCCAAGTTAATTGGTATCTCTACATCTATTAAGGCATTATATGTATAGTTAATAATAATAATAATAATAATAATATCCTTAGCCACTAAGCTCTCCCATACTTACACAAACATACTAAGTATAGGAAGTATCATTAGAAGCATAAGAGGTTAGGGAGGGTTTCCATAGCCCAATTTTGGCCTCACTATTCACAACCAATTAGGCCACTAACCCCAATTCCATAATGAAATGGTTGACTTAACTCCATCCTAATCCATACCCTTATAATTAATAAAGACTTGTGCATCATTAAGAACCATAATTGCACCTTTCAACATTTGACCATCACTAGTTTACAAGGGACTTCTTGACACGAAAGTCACCTAAAATATTAGTTTCCATACAAATTATCTTACAAACCAACAAGGAATAAACACAATATATTGGCACACAATGCATTTCTATAGCATCTAAAATAGGTCTCAAGTTAGACATATCTATATTAGTTGTTTAATTGGCACACTATGAATTAACACCATTTACAATGTTCATGGTATTTCTTAATAAGGTTAAGAGTGTCTCGATTTTTACAACTGCCATATAGTTTATCATGCTTTTGACCAAAATATCATTATTCACACTGTTACTCAGATATCATTTTTATTTGGCATTTAAAGCAAGATACCCACAACCTAAAAGATACGATTAAAATAATCTCATTCTTGCCATTCCATAATATCTCAACCCCAACCATTTTCTGACACGAATCATTCAATTTCCACTCCAAATTATATTACAACTAAGTATATCATACAATTAAGACCCAGGCTGAAGCGTAATTATGCAATATACCCACCCTTTCTTTCTCTATATACATGGAAACATGTAGAGATGCATCCACTATTAATATGATGAAATATCAATAAACATATGATCTCCTAATCAAATGCATTGAGAAAAGTCCCACAGATAATTTTATCTAAAGCAAATTTGAGCCATGACTTTCTAAGACAATAAAATGTGAGATAGCAGAACTTCAACAAAACACAGAGAGAATAACTCAGATAATACTATTTCAGGAGAGTAATTATGAAGGGGTATACTTAGCTCTTGAAACGATGTGGAAAATATTTCTCCTGAAATCATTGAAATCTACCTACCTCCTTTCCTACATCGTCATCTTTGACTGGCTTTTTACCACAGAATTCTTTGGAATCATTTGAAGGTAGTTTGAAATAGAGTATAAGCTTACTCTTTTCCCTTGTTGTGGAAAACCCTGTGCTACCCCTTTATTTCTAACAATTCATGCACCTGTGTAGAGGTTGCTAACAGAGGTTTTGAAGTTGTGTCTTGCATTCACTAGCTTCTAGCAATTTTTCACAATTCCATTTTATACCCATTATGTTATCACTACTCATGAAACCTCAATTCCTCGAGGCATATTGTCAAACACTTATCAAGCATGCCTTAGCTAGGTCGTGGCCTTGGTGTTGGACATGATTAGGTCGAGCATTTCACGTACCTTGTCTATGATTCCAAATCTTATATACGTTTCTCCCAACAGATTACAAATAGCAATTGACAAAACTTACTTTTCCTTTCTATTGTTATATATGTGCATAGCCTCTTCCAATGCCCCCATTTTGGCATAGGCGTGAGACGCTGGCAAGGCTTGTGGAATTTGGCATTACACCTGCTGATTGCATTTCCTTGCAAATTCCTCTCCCTCTCCTGTGCAAGTCCTCCATTGACATCTCTGTTTCCATCCTTAAACCACCTTATAAGAGCCTCCCACAAATTTTCAACTCACATTCCTCTTCTTCTCTTCTCTTTTCCACACGATTTTCTATTTCTCCTTTCTTTTCCCTCCACGTGCCCTTTGTCTTCTCTTTCCCATGCCATTTTTCATTCTCTTTGCCTTTTCTTCTTCATACATGATTTTTCCTATCTCCCCTCTTGTTTCTCCTCCAACAGTGCACGATTTCTCCACGCATTCTCCTAAATTGTGCTTCTCAAATAGAGGGAGTTGGCCCCAAAAGGGCTGCGAACTTCCTCTATCACTTATGCTTTCATCAGCATCCATAATCTTTTTATAAACTCCCCTTTCAACACAGGCAGGGAGGATGGTACCAAAGGATGTGTAGACTGGCTTTACACTTTCTGCTCCTTCCTGCACGCCTTTCTCTCCCCAAAATATCATGTCCTCCTGCTCTCTTCTTTTCTCTGCCTCTCTTTACGTGATTTCTGCTTCTCCAACTGCCCATGCTTCCTCCATTCATGTGAAAAATTGGACGGAAATATGGGGGGGAGGATAGGGAGGCCATACTTATTAAATTCATAGCCATCCCTAAGTTTCTTGTGCCTTCCTCATTATTTTATTTTCTATTTGCTTTATTGACCACTGATGCCCACATGAACAAGTCCTTTTAATGGGGATGTGACACATATATATCAGTATTGAGGTGTTCTTTAATGCACTAAAGGACCCCCAGCTATGAAGGAATTGAAGAGACATGAAATTCTAGATATTATTAATCAGTGCAGGCATACAGGGCAGAACCACTGGTGTTAAATGAAAGAACATGAATGATGCACAATTTGTTAGCTGCAAAGCCATAAGTGTCAAATATGCAACCACCATCTTTTGGAGCAGGAATCCAAGGGGTGGTCCTGTCTCTGTACCTACAGCTCCTCTGAGTTGGAAATGTGTTGCTTGCTAGTTTTTTTGCAGAGTATAATTGTTTCCAATCCTATATGGATCAGAACTGGGCATTGGCTATATGGTCTTCTTAAAATGAAGGTTTCACTTATTATTCTAATTTTAAATATTATTATTATTATTATTTTTTCTTTAATAGCCACCCCCAATTAGCTTAAATAAACATTTTAACATTTGAATCATTATTGAAGGAAAGCTAATATGCTCTAGCATTTTCTCAGGTGCAAGACGAAGGTGTGTAGAGAAACTATTTAAACTGTGTTGAGAACTCAATATTTAGCAGTGAATGTTAATAAATATTTCATTGATTTTTTTTTTACGAGGAAAATCATGGATTTTAGATATATGAAGATATTAGCCATGGTGGATATATACTCTTATTGTTTTCAAATATGGATGTGAACATATATGAATGGGCATTTGCTTATTTTCTTTTCAATTTGCAGACCAACTCGAAAAGCTTATAATGTCTTGTTGGATGCGTATGCCAAATGTGCATTAGTTGATGGAGCTAAATCTGTATTCAAAAGAATGATGCAAGACAGGTACGTATATTCTTGAGAAGTGGTACAATCAATAACGTACTTCATTGTTTTCAATTCTTCCATGAACTGTCTAAGCTTGATAAATGATACAATGATTGACAGATGCCATCCTGACTTGTGTTCATATACAACTCTTTTATCTGCATATGTCAATGCCTCTGACATGGAGGGAGCAGAGAAGTTCTTCCTTAGAATGAAAAGGGATGGGTTTGTACCAAATATTGTTACATATGGAATATTAATAAAAGGATATGCAAAAATCAATAATTTAGATCAAATGACAAAGAAGTATGATGAGATGCGATTACAGGGTATCAAAGCAAATCAAACTATATTCACTACCTTGATGGATGCTCATGGTAAGAATATTGACTTTGGGAGTGCTGTAATATGGTTCAAAGAAATGGTAGCTTCAGGAAACAAACCTGATAGGAAAGCAAAAAACATTCTTCTTTCACTCGCTAAAAACCTAGAAGAAAAACAAGAAGCTCTGGATCTTGTTGGAAGCTCTCAGGAATGACATTATCCTCTTCTTTTGTGCATCATTTATAAAAAGCTGCTCATTTTCTTCCATCATGTTCCATGTAATACAAAGTAAGATGCCGTTTTTGGATTTTCCATGTTTTTTAATAAATAGGACAGAATTATATTAAAGAAGAAATTCTTTCCTAAGAGCAGAATTAAATATGCGGCAAAGAAAGTGCAGATATTCTAGGGAACTATAGTGAGTGAAAAGGCACTAAAGTGAACTGTTGTGGTGAGAAGTAAATATAATCACAAGCTTTCAAAATACAATTTTTTTTTTTGTACAAAAATGTATTTACCATTTTCTAAGGCAAGCGCTGAATCTACTAATAACTACGCATTAGAGACATGATCCTAAATAAAGATCCCAAAGGGAACATTCATGCGTGAACTATTTTAGTTCCCTATGGATCTCAGATCTAGAGGAGTTGTAAGATAGGTGGCCTGTCATCGGTAGTTTCATCCTAATTGAATCTAGGGATTGTGTCTAGTGTACATTTGGGCTACGTATATCCTACATATACTTAACCTAGACATATGAGCTTATGCTTCCAATATAATCTACATATGATGGTATGATGCCAAGTATATCCTAGAAAAATGTTAGTACAATGTCAACAACAAGGAACATAAAACCACATAATGTCCATCTTATACATACATAACATACACACAAAGTGATTAGCTTTTACATACATCACATATACACATAGTCCCTTATAGAAGGGTGACATTAGGGAAAGGAAAACAAGTGCATCCCATACTACATTGTGGGTCCATCCTTATCCTATTTCCTAACTAGTTATGATGATGATAACCTCAATGTAATGAACCTTGCCCATTTCAAGGCCCCTGTGACTTTCTTCCCAAAGCTCTTTCCATGAAAAACATAGTTTCTTACTCCACAACTCATTCTTTTTGTCTCCTCATCCATGTTTTCCTTTTTAGGCCACTCTTCTTTTGGAATAGTTTCTTATCTATCTTAGGTGGAAATGACTTAGGTTGGAATTTGTTCTTAGGTGTAGAAAACTCCATGTTTCTTGCCCTTTTAATCACATCTTATAAAGGTGGGCTGAATGATTTCACCCAACCCCTAAGTGGTTTAGTCAATTCCTCAATGAATAAAACAAGTCTCCTCTTTGATATATCAAGAACCATCATGGAAAGCCTTTGAAATTCAGACACATAACTGTCACTTAAGTCATACTGCTTCATTTTTGCTAGCTCCCTAAAATGTAGTTCCAGTTTCTTCTTGCCAAACTTGTCAATTTTTCTTTGGCTGAATTTTGCATAAGAGTCAATTAGACTATACCCTTGTGTCACCATCCCATGATACTACCACTCATGAGCATCACCCTCCAAATGAAGTGTAGCATATTTTATTGTTCCATTCTCAAACATGGGGTTTAGTGAGAGATAGGTTTCTAATTTCCATATCCATGAATGTGTTGTGTATTTATTAAAGCCATCAAAAGTATGGAAAACTTGCCCAAATTTCGCTATAAATCCTAAATATATGTCTTTCTATCTTGGGTCTATTCCTCAACTTCAATTGATAAAAATTGATTAGTGACATAGTTACATGGAACTCTTCTCCTAAGGATTGGTACTCATGTAAGTAATCTAGGTTACTTTCTCCATAATTCTGTTGTCCACCATTATCCTCTAGAACTTCCTCTCTATTTTAAAAAGTAGGTAGCAATGGTCTTTTTGATCCAATAATTGTTCTAGTTTTGTTAGTTTGGTTGTTTGTAGAATTACTTGCTTTCCCATTGTTATTTTGATAAGCCTTGAGCATATTCATATTTTGCGACATTTGTGTCAATAAATTGGCCAACTGTTGCTATCCCCAAGCAAGATCATTAAGTATCTACTATGTGTTGTTTCCTTCATTCCTCCTTTCCCTATCTACCATGATTTCTTCTACCCGTAAATTTGCAAAAAGAGATTTTTCTTCTATATTTTTCACAAAATTATATTTCTCTCTTTTGAGATTCCTTTGATAATACTTGTTAGCTCTTTCACTAGGCTGCATATGAATTGTATTTTAACAGCAATCTATTAAATTCCCAACAGGTTGATAGGAAAACCAACTCTGATACCACTCTAAAGTCCCTACCAAAAATATTCAAACTTGCAAATTTTCTAATTTCCTGCTCTCAGACAATTTATCAAATAGTTGGTAGAACATCGAATCAATTAATTTACTGCTTAGAAACAACTATAACTATATTTTATTATCATGGGCATATTCACAAACATTTGTTGTAATGTTCCCACAAAATTTTGAGTGGAATAATATTTTGATTTCATGACTCTGTATAGCTAGACATATCATCAAATAGTTACTTGCTGCTATTCTGAACTTGTTTTTCAGTGCTTCCAAGAACCTTGATACTTATTTATGCAATGCATTCAAAATATAATTTTTCCACAAATTTATCCTTAAACATTGCAAACTTGAAATATATATATTCCAAAAATAAGCAGCTGAAACACTCCTATTAGGAAGATGTCATTTGATATTATTTACCACAGACTGATGTAACTATGTATATAATAAAATATTGCTGGCTTGACAATGTTCATATATAAGTTTGTAGTCCTCTAAACTTATTTTTTGGCATATATAATAATAATTGGCACCTTGAATAAAATCACGACTCCTCAAAGGAAATACCACGACTCATATAAGGTACACGACTCCCCCTAAATCTGTCAATAGCTGACCCACGAATAAGCTGCAGGCTGTTTAGACTCTTTTGACTGTTAAAAAGCACTCCACGTCACCCTATCATCTGCAAACTCCCACACAACTTTCCACAAGTTCTTGTGGCTATGAAATAAAGGTGAAAGATAGAGGTTTGAGGCCTCACGCCTCCCTTTGTCTCATCTGTTGGCTTCAAAAATTGATGCCATTGCAGGTTTGACTATGTTGACTGCTCAAGATTCCCCTCCACGTCACCCACTTAACCCTACAATATGATACACAGGGTTATTTCCTTGCTATGGTGCCAAGGGTCGCGGTAGGGATAGGAATAAGTTGGGCCATAATAAAAATATTAATATTTATGCTTTACTCCCTCAACTGATTTCCAAATGTAGCAATGTTAAATATATCCGTTATTCCACTATTTTGCATTGACCACAAAAAAACTCTGAAATTTGTCTTCAAGGGAGACTTCCCAAACTTCTTCTTTTGTTTCTGCCTTCCACTGTGAGAAACTTGCATAATTTATCCAATCGATTGGCTAGGGTAGATTTGTTGCACCATCGAACCCAATCACCCTTAGGGTTTCCACCTAGGGTTAGAACTCCAAAAGCTCTCCAAGATCACAAAGTGAAATAATATCCAAGCATATGAGAATGAACTCCCTTTTTCATTTTTATAACCATCTTATAAAATATCTTTTTATTTTCCCCTTTTGATATTTTAATTAACCCAAGAAAATAAAGTGACCTTTTTCTTTTATATTTCATAAATAATCACCAAGTCACTTATAAACTCAACTAAATTAATTAAATAATGTTATCCTTAAAATATGCTAGAAATGGATAATATTAAATAATTAATTAAAATATTACCTTAATTCCAACATTAGCCTACGGGAATAAAATAGGTTAATTTAAGTCACTCCTGCCTAGGCATCAAAAGGGGACATTATAGTCCCCCTTTCTCGAAATTGCTTGTCCTCAAGCAACTACAAATTAGGATGTTGAAGAATTTGCCCTCCTTCCCAATTTGCATCCTCTACTGGTAAATCCCTCCACCTTATCAAATACTCCTTGACTACTCTGCTCCTCAACCTCCTCCCTCTGATATCCACAATCTCCTGTGGAACCAACACCAATATGCTCTCCTCATCCAACGGTGGAAGCTTTGGTGAAGATGTAAGGTGTTTCCCTAGTGCCTTCTTGAGGCATGACACATGAAATAGATTGTGTATTCTGTTGCTCTCTAGCAACTCAAGCTCATACGCCACTTCCCCCACTTTGTGAGCGATCCTATAAGGACCATAGAAGTGAGGTTTAAGCTTCCCTGTACTACTTTTCTTCAAGGAGGATTGCCTATAGGGTTGTAGATGCAAGAAAACAAAGTCCCCTACCTCAAAGCTTTTCTCAATCATGTGCTTGTCTGGATGCATTTTCTACTGATTCTAGGCACTTTGTAAGTTATCCTTGAGAGATCTAAGGACATCTCGACTTTCTTGGATCCAATCCTTGGCTTTGGGAGCCTTGCTATCCTGAAGGCCAAGTCCAAGAATGATGGAGCATCATAACCATACAATGGTTGGAATTCCCATTTTTTCTCTGGAATGGGCAATGGTTGAAGTAATCCGACTGGAAAAGTGTGCTCTGACTTGTTCTGCTGACATGTCACACACTCTCTAATGTGTCTCAAGACATCCACCTTCACAACTTTCCAAGAGAACCTCTCTCTAACCTGTTTGTAGGTCTTAAAGTACCCAGGATGTCTTGCTAATGGTATATCATGGATGTCCCTCAAGATTTTCTCCTTGAGTTTTGACTTAGGAACCAAATAAAATTTTCCTTTGTAGTAAATGTTCTCATCTACCACTATGTATTTGTCATCCTTTGTCTTCCCATCCAAGATCTCACATGCATTTGTGTTTTCGGTCCACGAAGAGGCGAGCCTTCCAATCACCTGAGATTTCCTTTAGAGAACAAACAACAGGTTTCTTGGAGAGAGCATCAACAACTACATTCTTCTTCCCCTTGACAAATTATAGGTTGAAATCACAAGTTTGTACCTTTCTAACCCATTTTTGTTTCATTCATTTAGATCTTTCTACTCTAGAATATACCTCAAGCTATTATGGTTTGTCCTTACCACAAACTTCCCACCTACAAGATATTGTTTGAACTTCACCAATGCATGCATTATGGCAAGCATCTCCTTGTCATAGATGGAGTAGAGCCTCTCATTATCCCTATGTTTTTGGCTCTCATATGTAATGGAGTGCATGTTCTGCATTAAGACTGCTCCAATGCCCTCCCTTAATGCATCACACTCAAGTATGAAGGGCTGAGTAAAATATGACAATGCTAATACAGGACAAGAGCTCATCACCTCCTTAAGCTTGTCAAATATTTGTTGAGCCTCATCCGACCATCTAAATGCCCCTTTCTTGGTAAGGTCTATTAGGGGCGCACCTGACTATGAAAACCCTCTAACAAATCTCCTGTAGTAGTTGCATAATCCAAAGAACCCTCACAACTTTGTCAGTGTCCTCAGTGGTGGCCAATCAATAATCACTCGAATCTTCTCTTGGTGGACTTGAACCCCCTTGGCACTGATCACATGACCCAAGTAGATAATCTAAGTCATCCCAAACTCACACTTAGATGCCTTAGCATACAATGATTGAGTCTCCATGATACTCAATACCTCATCAAGGTGTCTCAAGTGCTCCTCCCAATTATTGTTGTAGATGAGTATATCATCGAAGAATACTCAATAAGAACTTCCTCAGATGTTTGTTAAATATGTGGTTCATATAGGACTGAAAGTTGGTTGGTGCTTTGGTTAGTCCAGGGCATAACCAGAAACTCGTAGTGCCCATAATGACATCTAAATGTAGTCTTGTGGATGCCTTGCTCTCTCACCCTGACCTGATGATACCCTGACCGAAGATCAATCTTCAAGAAATATATCGCTTTATGCAACTCATCCAACAACTCATCAATCTAAGGAATATGGTATCTATTCTTTATAGTCTTCTTGTTAAGAACACAATAGTCTATGTACATCCTCATGGTCCCATCCTTTTTCTTCACCAAAACAATAGAAGAAGCAAAGGGACTCGAACTGGGCTTGATGTGCCCCATATCAAGTAGCTCAATGGATTTTTCGATCTCCTCGATCTTCTTTGGATGCCCATAAGGAGCGCTAATAACTAGTTTGGACCCTTCCAATTCAATAACATCCCCAAATCATCTATTTGGAGGTATACTCGAAGGAATCTCACCAAACACTAAACCATGCTTGTCTAAGACTAATTGAATATCTATGTGATAGGGAGCACTTTCCTTAGTAGATGTCTTAGACGATATTAAACACTTTTTTCCCAGTCTATATCACCATGCCTAAAAATACTTTCCATTCGTTTGGCTGACACAATCTTGGGAGTATCGTTAGACATGCCCCTCGACACAACCTTTCTGCCATCTGTTGTGAATACTTCCCTAGGGAATGGCGCCACTATATTCCCAAGATATCATTAGTATCTCCTAAGTCTACTATATAAAAATCATCTGTGATAGTGTAATTCCCCAATGTGATAGTAAGTTGTGGGAATTGTTGGGTGCAAGTCATATTAAACCCATATGCCACCATCACATTGAATCCCTCAAATTCTTGTATTGGAATGCCTACCTTTGCCATCAAGGCGGAGTCAATGAAGTTATGGGTTGCCCCACTATCCACTAAGACGGTCACACACTGCCCTTGCAACACTCCAAGAACCCTGAAAGAGTTGAATCTAGGGGTACCTGAGAGAGTAGCAATATTTCCACCCTTAACTCGTGTAGGTAGTGGTCCTCCCTCATCTCCACACTCACTATCAGATCACTAAGTTCGCTGCCCTAGATTTCTTCTCTATAATGTCCCCTTTTCTAAAAATAGTAGTCGCTATTTTGAGTAAACTTGGTTTTCAAATTTGCCTATCAAGACTTATAGATAAATCGAGTAATTTAGATTTTCAAGTCAAATTTATTAAATCAATTTTGGGGGATAAATTAATATTTATTTTCATGGGTCCAATTTGGGTGTTGGAATTTGGGAAGAGTTATCTTGGAGCATGTTTTGGCTAAAAAAACAGATTTAATTGATTTTTGACAATAGTTGTCATAAAAGCAATATTTTTGGGAAATGACAAATTTCATGGAGGCCAATTGGGAAAGGAGTTACAAAAACATGAAATCAAGATTCCTTCCATTTTGGCATGAATTTTGGGTGCCTAACAAGCTTCATGAAAAAGACAACACATAAAATGCAATTTCTTGCCTTTTTGGATTCATTCATGCATGTTTTCTCTCACAAGTTGTGACAATTCTTCTAAGGCTGAGAAACCAAGGAAGGATAATCTCCAAGGCTAGTAAACCAAGGAGATTGAGGCTCAAAGATAGTGGTTGTGAGGGTCTCCAAGAGCAATTTCATCCAAAGATTTTTAGTGTACCATAAAGATTCAATTAGAGCTTTGTTTTCCAGTTGCATGCATGGGTTTGCTAGTGTAGAAGTGTGTCGTGGTTTCAGATTTTGGTTTGGCTGTAGGTTGTAGCAAATATCAGTATATGTAATGTTCTCCATTATATATATTGCTGATCATAATAGTATATTTTAGTTTGGTGTGCATTAAGGTTTGCTTTTCAGTCTGGTGCATGTATTTGCTTCCAATTTTAGGATTTTCCATTATAATTTGCTGCAACTGTAGTTCGTTGTTTTTGATACGGTAAGCGACATTTACAGGGTGTTGTACCCTTAACACAGAGAGCCACTAGGGCCAATAAGATCAAGTCCAATAAACATTAGAGACCAAGCCAAAAAACAGACACCGCAGACCAACAACAAATAGACAAAAAACAAACCATACATAGACTAACTGGCATTTTCCCAGTTCTTAGATAGGAGATTAACAACATCATCCCCAACCCATACGTGGCCATCTTCAACATTTTTCTTGTCCATTTCATCCTTCATAACCGTAGACAGGGTGCTGGTAACACAGTGGACCAGCTTGACAGTGAAACGATTCAAGCCACATAATTTCTTGTCCATCTTATCCATTCTTTCCTGCAACACATGGGGCTCCTCCCCATAATCCACAACCTTCATAGTATCAACACATTCCACGTCTAGCAGGTCTGAGGATTGGGAAGCCGAGTTTTCCTTTTGCACTTTGCTAATATCAGGAATGGTGTGGGGCCCTCCAGCATACTCCTCCTCCTCATCCCCAGACACCTCCTCATCCTTGTAATATTTGTTGCCAGACCACTCCTCTTCCAAATCCTAGTCATTAACCTACGCTTTCTTGTTATTCTTAGCCAATCTACCAAACCTCTTGATGATGGTCTCACCACCAGTCACCACCGTAGTCGTGACCACCGTATCCCCCTTAGAATCCCTACCCACCACATTTTTACCTTTGTTGTCCTTGGTTGGAGGCTCCATCAAACCCTTCGCATCATCCTTACCTTTCTTCTTCGAGGTGGGTTTACTAGTAGTCTTGATAGGGGTCGACTTGAGTTCACAGAGATTGGCCACAACACTAGTTTGTGCATTTCCCTTATTCCCCTTAATCTTCTTAGCAGCAAGTTTAGGCTTGTGAGTATCAACACCAACCAGATGGGTTTCCCTGATGGGACCTTTGGACTCGGCTGGGGAAATATTGGTCACAACAAGAGGTTCAATTTCCTCAACACAGACAACAAATATGGGTTTTGGCGGGCATAATGCAAGATGGAAGTGGTAGAGTCTCATAATGAGACCTTGGTGAAGCGACAGAGGAGGGGTATCATCAGGGTTTAGGCCAACAACCTCAATGCTTTATTTAACATAGCTCTCTAAATCCTTAAGAAGGAAGAAAGGAAAGCTTAACATAATTTTATGTCAGAGATGATTTAAAAGAGGGAAATGGTAGAAGTAGTAGGTTTTGTATCTACCTTCAAGCATCACATACTTCATTAGGGCAAGACAAACTTGGTCCCACGGCTGCGGAAGAGCCTCTCTCTCAAACCCCGACTAGTTACAAATCGACTTCTTGTTCCCCACAAAGAAAGCATTCAAACTTTCATTATCTTGGGTCTTTGTATGCTTCGGGTACTTCTTACCGGTACTCAACGCCCCCCTCACCTGTGCTATCACTTCCTCGTTCACTTCAAGGAAATGCCACCCAAAGTCACTTTGCGATCTTTCCAAGAGCTAGCAAATTGCACAAATAAATTAGGGTCATGACCCACCAGACTCTCCATCAGGGGAGCCAAACTGCCTTCAACACATATATGCCACACTAGCGGATCTTTGCAAAATTTGCCACAGTTGTCGGGCTCTGTTCGCACTCTGTTGCCACCCATAATGCCTCTCTGCACACAAAATAACCAGAAAACTTGTGAGAGTAAAAGGTTAGAGAAAATGGTTAAGTGAAAGGTCACTCGCACACTTAGGATTTTAAGCCAAACAGAGTAGCCTTGGGTAATGAAAGCAATGTACAGGATGCACACTTAAGGAGGTAAATCTCTAAAAGTAATACTGGTGGACTCATTAATGAGGATCTTCAAAAACTTGCGGCTAGGTAAGCAGGACATGATGGGAAATGAAGGTTTGTCATATTCCACGTTATTACACAAAAACCAAGGCAAGATGGTGACGGGGCCAAATTTAGAAACATCAAAGAACCCGACCTTTAGAAGAAGAGACAAAATAGCGGAAATGATAGAGCCAAATAGGAGCTTTTCCTCATAATAATTAGTCACATCAAAATTAAAATAAAAAATCTTCATGAAAATATGATAGCTTAGCGTAATCCCCAAAAGGAGATTACGTATAGTATGACCCTACCTAGCCTTAATCACAAAGTACCCACCATAATTCCTCATGATGCCCCTTATTTTAAAAATGGACTCCACCCCATAATTCAATTTTTTCCACTTGTAAGACACCTCAACATTTACACCGTCCTCATAGCCCATAAGACAAGCATGTGGACCCCTCATAAAGCCCATAAAAACACATGATTAGTTATTATCATTGATTAAATAAGGGCTTTGTTCTTTCAGGATTAGACCTTGAATACCTGGCGGTAGGTTCCCCAAATTACGTCGGCACTTAGAGAATTTCCAATGTGTGCCATGGTTGGCTAAGGCATCAGCCACTTGATTTCCCTCTGGGTAAATGTGGGTAGTAATCTTCAGATTCAATTTAGACACAAAGAGTCTTATGTCTAATAGAATGTCTTTAGTGTTTGAACCTAGTAACCTGCCAAAGTTAACAACATCAATAATAGACTTAGAATCACCTTCGATATGAAGATTCTCAACCCCCATAGAAACAACAATTTGTAAGCCCTTTAGCAGTGCACGAGCTTCCGCAATTATAGAAGATTGGATACCAATCCCCCCTAGAGTAACCAACCACATAATTTCCTTTGCAACCTTTGATAACACCTCCTATGCTATCTTTTCCCAGGTTGCCTTTGGCTGCCCTATCAAAATTAAGTTTATACCAACCACTATTTGGAGGCTTCCAGATAGTGTTTCATCAAGCCACAAATCTGGAGTTGTCATAGGAGCTTGCATCCAGGTTTTGATGCCAAGCTTTGGCCATGATAATTTCCCTCTTTGTCAGACCCTTATTTGGGGTTTTCCCTTTGAAGAGCAAAATGTTTTCCTCAATGAGAACCAATCCCAAGGACCTCTTTCAAACTCATCTCAATGTTCTTGGAAATCCTATTGTTTCTCTCTTTCCATAAGCACCAACAGATAATGGGGGGAGCCTGGTTCCAAATTTCACAAGGTAAGGGGTGAATGAAGGGTCTAGTCCAACTCAATATAAAGCACTTAATATCCTTACACATAGTCCATTGAATGCCCAAACGTTCTATAGCCAGCTCCCACACATCAACAACAAACAGGCAGTGCAACAACAAGTGGTCCATCGATTCTTCATTTCACTTGCATAAAAAACATCTGTTGGGGATCTGGAATCCCCTTTTCTTCAAATTGTCCTAGGTAAGAATCTTGTTATGGCAGACAATCCACCAAAAGAAGTTAACTTTCAAGATCATGTGTCAATTCCAAACCCTCTTCCAAAGGTCAAGGACAACACCCTAGTTCATCAGTAGATTGTAAGCTGATTTAACATAAAGATCTCTCTGCTTATCATGAGTCTAGAAGAATTCATCCCCCAAGATGGTTAAGGGAAGTCTAATAAGGGAGAGCAACTCTTGTAGGGACTTGGCAAGGAGGCTCAGTTCAGGGGATAAAGGGAAGTAAAGAGCCAAGATATTCCACTTCCTAACACCATGTGGGCCAAGGAGGTAATCACTAATATGAACACCAAAGAATCGTTGAGCCAGCCTCTTAAGATTTCTAAATTCAGAGATATCTAGAGGGGTATCAAGTAACCAAGGGTCCTTCCAGAATATGATTTTGTTACCATAACCAATCTTCCATTTTATCCCATTCTTGAGTAGATTGTGTTGGCTGTAGATGCTCCTCCAGGCCAAGGAACCTGAAGGATGAACTTTCAAGAGACAGTCAACCAAAGGTCTGTTTTGGAGATATTTAGCATTCATAATCTTGCACCAATCTTTTTTATTCCTCAATTGGTCCCAACCCACTTTGGCCATCAAAGCCTTATTGGTATTAGAGACAATCCTAATCCCAAGCCCACTACAATGTTTAGGTTGATAGACTTTGTCCCATTTAACCAGAGCAAATTTCTTCTTGTCCTCGGTCCTAGACCAGAGGAAATTCCTTTGAATTTTCTCAAATTTTTTAGCAATAAATTTGGAGATCTTGAATATGGATAGGAAATAGACAAGGATACCTTGAAGAGCAACAGATAGGAGCTAAAGTTTACCAACATGGCTAAGGATGGAGCCTTTCCACCCAACCAATTTTCTTTGGATCCTTTCAAGGACCGAATTCCAAAAGTCGGGAGTGACTTCCTTGGCAGTGAGGGGTAGACCAAGATAAATCGAACGAAGAGAACCGCTCATACAACCCAAAGTAATAGTCACCCGAGATTGCAAGTTAGGAGTTCTATTGAAGAAGTAAATCATACTTTTATTATAGTTAATGCATTGACCAAAATAAACAGCGTAGTTGTTAAGACAATTTTTCCATTTCCATACTTCAATCACAAAGGCTTTCCCAAATAGGAAAGTATCATCCACAAATTGTTGGATCACAATTGGATCTAAGGGAGAGGTAGCCTTGATTTCCTTAATAGACCCTTCTGACAGTAGATTAGAAAAGTTCCTCCTCAAGACATCCACAATCATAATAAACAAATAGGGTGAAAGGGGGTCACCCTGTCTGATACCTCTCCTAGCAAAGAAGAACCCAAAAGGAGTTTCATTAACAAGAACAAAGTACTTCACCGTTGTAACACACTCCATAACGAGTTTAACCACAGATTGGTCAAATCCAAACTTAGCTAAGACTTTGGGGATAAAGTCCCAAATCACCTTATCATAGGCTTTTGAAATATCTAATTTAAGGGCTATACCAGCATAGGTGCATCTGTCCATGGAATGGAGTAACTCATGGGTGGTTATGGTAGAAATAAGGATATGATGACCAGACACAAACCCTTTTTGAGTGGGGCTGGTGAGTTTGTCAAGGAGAGGTTTGATGTGATTCACCAAAATTTTAGAGAGGATTTTATAAAAGGTATTGTAAAGATTGATGGGACGAAAATCAATCATAGACTAGGGATCAACAATCTTGGGAATTAAGGCTAAGAAGGTGTGGTTCAATTGTTTGAGAATCTTACTAGATTTGAAGAAATCATGAGCAACTAAGACAAGGTTCGGGCCACCAACAATCTCCCAAAAGATCTGAAAGAAGACCGGTGAAAAACCATCCGGGCTAGACACTTTGTAAGGCCCCATACTGAAGGTAGCCAACCTGACCTCCTCAAGAGTGACAACATTAAGGATCCCAAGGTTATCATTCTAGGTAATGATGGTTGGGAGAGGGTCTAGCAACAGATTGTCCAGAGCCGGATTAAGAGCTTCATCAGGAGCCAAATAAGCCCTCTAAAAATAGTCAACAACGAAGAGACCGATCTGGGTGGGTGTGTTGATCACATCCCCCTGTTCATTATGCAATTTAGTTATCTAATTTCTTTTCTTATGTTTGATGGCAGAGATGTGAAAAAAGGAGGTATTCTTGTCACCTTCTTTCAACCATTGGACCCTGGATTTCTATTTCCAGAAAATTTCCTCTTTCCTTAGAATTTGCTCTCACTCCCTTTGGCTTTCTTTTTACTAGTTGCAAGTAGGAAGACTGATATAACCCTCCTCCATTTTCTTTTGTATAATTTTCAATTTATCCCCAATAACTCTTTTTTTTTTTGGAAAATGTCTCCAAAGACTCTTTTGTTCTAGCTTTTCACCATACTTTTGATATGTTTAAGTTTAAAAAAGATCCTGAACATGGGAGAGCCATGAACAAGAATATTCCACCATTCAACAATTTTGTTCTTGAAGTCCGGGTGGGAATTCCACATTATCTCAAACCAGAAGGGGAATGGTCCAACAACAAATAGGTCATTCGAGATCAACAACAGAGGATTGTGATCCAAAACCGTCCCGGGTAGAGCCCGGAGATTGGCACTGAGCAGGCCAATCCAGATACTGGAGCAAAGAAATCTATCTAATCTTACTTGAATTAAGTCCTCCCCAAGACAATTTTTGGTCCAAGTAAAAGCTTGGCCCAATAAGTCAATCTCAATCAAGCCAATAGAACTCAGGAAGTTAGCCAGACTAGTCATACTTTCAAAATAATCCACTAGACCACCACTTTTCTCCGAAGGATATAAGGGGGAGTTGAAATCCCCAACCACCAACCAACGAGAACCACTATTGTTTTCAACCCAACCAGAAAGAACCTGCCACAAGGCATTTCTAGCATTTCTCTAGTTGGGAGCATAGACATCGATAAGCAACCAAGAGCTGCCCAGGTAGGAAAAGGAAACTCCCACACTACTCCTGCAACAAAATAGTTCAGAGCTATTAAGCCTAGATGGGTTCCATAGCACAACAAGACCACCTGATGCCCCTTCAACATCACTGTAAGAGTAAGTGGCCCCCGAACATAAATACTTAGCAATATTATCAAAATTAGCTTTCTTCATCTTGGTTTCTTGTAAAAGTAACACATAAATCTTATGTTCTAAAACATAGTTCTTTAGAGTGAGCTGCTTGTGAGAGTTGTTCAGCCCCCGCACATTCCATGACATAACCTTCATTTTTTACCTTTCTTGGAGGACACTTCCAATGTCCTCTGTTTACCAATGGCTATCCCGTTTGCAGTCTCTCTCAACCTAGCTTGTCTCTGGCTGGGTTTACTAGGTTTGGAGTCACCTCCCACATCTGCCTTCTTCTTCCTCCCTCATTTCTTTGGGGTTACCCAGTTATCTTCTTCAATAGCTTTCTCCAGAACCAATTCCTTTGAACTAAAAGTTGTCCCTTCAATAACTCCAACACCCTCATCCTCCAAAATTTTACCCTCTTCACCCAAATTTTCACTAGTCCTAGCAGAACCCTCCTCCAATAGGGAGCCTCCTACTAAGTCATCCCCCCTAAGAGCTAGGCCAAAGGATAGAGCATCGACACCCAAAATATTATTGACTGCCTCATTCACAGTCAGAGAAGGAATAACAAGGCTCGAAGCCGGATCTACACTAGAAATCTCTATCCCATTAAGAGGATCCCTAGAGATTGGGGGTTCAACTAGAACTGGCGAGGCAAACTTCACCAGAGAATCACAATCCTTCACAACGTCATTTTCCAAAGGAGGGTGGGTACTTGTAGCAGAGATTCCCAGGTTAGGCTCCCGATTAAACGAAGATTTATAGTCAAAGATAAGGTGGCCAAGTTTAACACAATTTTGACAGTGAATGACAACATTTTCATAGCACACAGGTTGGACCCAGGTACCAAACTTAGAGCACAACTTCACAGAGTTAGGTAGTGTCTTATTCACACTAATATTCACGCAAAAGCGGGCAAACACAACCTGGATTTGGATTTGGTGATGGAGTCTGAGGTAATGAACTGTCCCAAGGAGTGCCCAATGCTCTTGAAGATGGATTCATCCCAGTATTCCAATGGCAACCCAAGTAGATGAACCCAGACCAGTGCTGATTTATTTAGATCCATAGTAGGATCAAACCCCGACTTCAAGCGCAAACTATGCTTTCCACACACCCAAGGCCTAGAAGAGAGAACCACAACCAAGTCTTCCAAGGCCGCAAATTTGAAAAGGAAGAGACCACCTGACATTGCATAGATCTCCACACTTCATTTGAGGTGTCATTTAGCAACAACCCATCTTTGAACCATATCCACAGTGGGATGGAAAGAGAGAAAACGACCCACAACTGTGTTCTCCATGGAGGAGAGAATCCTATCACTGACTATATCAGAGATAGTGAAATCCGTTCCCGAAGCTTTGACTTCCTCTTGAAAAAGATGTGAGGGATTTGAACTCTGTTTACCATTGGTCAGCACATCCTTCCAACCCTTAGTTTACAGAAGAATCTCCACTGTCGACACTTTCTCACCAGACAAGACCAGAATCACGGGTGACTTTGAAAGACCCGTAAACAAAGGAATGAACCCTCCAAGAGTGGCTCTCGAGGGACATGAGCTTGCATGTGACAAGGCGAGGCTCGAGTCAGGGGGGACAGAGGGGGACCGTGGGGTACCCACAGGTAAGAATCCACCATGCGTGTAGGCTGTTCAAACGTGGGCAGAGGAGAGAGGAGCAAGAAAGAAAAAGATATTCGTTTATTTATTTAAAAAAAAAGATATTAAGGTTTGGGCCTTTAGTTGTTGGCACTACAGGAAAGAAGCCCCACCATTTCACCAAGGAGCCTCCCCTTAACACGAGGGTAAGTAAACTCCATTGTTGACACAATAGAGAGCGACCTCATGAGGTTTGAACCTTGGTTGTTGGCTCTACAGGCAAGAAGCCCCACCATTTCACCAAAGGGTCGCCCCTTAGTTCGTTGTTATTTTCTGTTGGAGACAACAATATGATGTAATTTTCAAGAAAATAATATTAATACAACATCATATGATAGTTGCATACTTTCTTGAGTTATATTTGCACAATTTAATTAAGTTTATTTCATACCTGATTTCCATTGTTGTTGCAAATTGAACAATCTTTGTGAAAGATTATTTAATTGCAAAAATCTAATATTATTTCCAGCAAGGGACATTACATTCTCCCTTTCCTTCCTCTTCATCATCATAGACAACCTCTATGTAATTCACTTTTCCTTTCCCCAAACATCTATGTCTAGGTTCTCAAGGCTCCTTGCAATTGAAACACTTCTTCCTTCAAAGGTCATTATGAACCTTATCATCCATGCGAGGCCTTTTGGTATCTTCCCTTTGAAAATACTTCTTAAAATTTTTCTTAGGTTGAAAGGGTTTGGGCTGGAATTTGTTCTTTGGGGCTACACTCCCCATGTTCCTAGCCCTTTTTATGGCATCCTATAGGGTGTTTGGCTAAAATTCTTTGATCCATCCTTGCAAAGGTTTTGCCAACCCTTCCATAAACAACACTAACAATCTATGTTCAAACACATTTGTAACCATCAAAAACAAATTATGAAAACCTGAGATATATGCCTCAACAAAGCCCACCTATTTCAGTTGTGTCAGCTCCTTGAAATGCAACTTAGGATCTCTCCTATCAAATCTGTCCATTAACCTGTGAGTGAAATCTACATAGGAAGCTATACTATCATGACCCAAGGTCATTAGCCCATGATACCACCACTCATGAGCCTCTTCGTCTAGATGAAAGGTTGCATATTTAATTGCTTCTCTTTCTGTCATAGGATTCAACTAGAAGTATGTGTCCAACTTCTAAACCCATGCTCTAGCAATACACTTGTTTGAGCAATTGTATTTAGGAATAGCTAGCTTACCCACTTTACGCTATAAATCCTTGTTGTTTCCTTGGCCTCTCTCTCCTATAGGCTTGTTCTTGTATTTGATGCCACAAAATTTTGCCAAGGACATTGAGGCATGAAATTATTCACCAAGTGATTGGTATTCCTGCAAATAATCAACCCATCCTTCACCACCTCCTTCTTGTCCTATTGGTACTCTATTTTGATCCTCCAAAAATTCAGGCATTAGGGGCATAGGAGTGGTTCTACTTATTGTCCTGGGTGTGTGTACAAGTTCATTAATATTACTACCTTTGCCCTGGTTTCCATTATTTTTATTCACCTTGGTTATCTCTGTTATGTGTTCATGGTCTCCATCATTTGAGTTAATGTTTGTACCAACTGTTGTTGTCCTCTAGCTAAGTCATTTAGCGCAACTAGTATACTAGCATTCATATTTTTTGGTCTGTCTTGTCTATCCCCCATGATTTCCTCTTCTAAATCAGAATGAGCTACCCCTCTGATTCTCTTGTAAGTGATATACTCCCTTATCTTCCAAATTCATTAAAATACATGTAACATGCTACAAATTTCAATCCTGTTCGAAATTCTTTGCTATTAAAATCATGCACTAAGTCCCACTGGCTGGGAAGATCTCTAACTTTGATACCGTTGTAACATTCCCACAAAATTTTTAGTGCAAAAATATTTCAATTTCATGACTCCGTATGACTAAACATTTCGTCAAATAGTTACTTGCTGCTATTTCAAACTTGTTTTCCATGTTTCTAGAAACTTTGATAATTATTTATGCAATACACTCAAAATGTAATCTTTCAAGTTTATCCTTAAATATTACAAACTTGAAATAAATAAATAAATAAATAAATATATATATATATATTTCAATAGCAAGCTTGTTTTCCATGTTTCTAGGAACTTTGATAATTATTTATGCAATACACTCAAAATGTAATCTTTTAGGTTTATCCTTAAATATTAAAAACTTGAAATAAATAAATAAATAAATAAATATATATATATATATATATATATATTTCAATAACAAACTTGTTTTCCATATTTCTAGGAACTTTGATAATTATTTATGCAATACACTCAAAATGTAATCTTTCAAATTTATTCTTAAATATTACAAATTTGAAATAAATAAATATATATTTCATTCCAAAAATACGCAACTGAGACACTCTTATTAGGAAGATGACATTTGATATTATTTATATGCATATAATAAAATGTCGTTGACCTAACAATGTTCATATATAAATTTGCAGTCCTCTAAACTTATTTTCTGGCATATATAATAATAACTAACACCTTGAATAAAATCACGACTCCTCAAAGGAAATACCACGACTCACATACGATACATGACCCTCCCAAATCTATGAGCAACTGACTCATGAATAGGTTGCATGTTGTTTTGACTCTGTTCACTGTTAAAAAGCATTGCACATCACCCTATCATTTCTAAACTCCCATGTAACTTTACACAAACTCTTGTGGCAATGAAATCAAGGTGAAAGAGATTTGAGGACTCATGTCTCATCCACTGGCTTCCAAAACGGATGCCACTATAGGTTTGACTATGCCGACTGCTCAAGATTCCCCTCCACGTCACCCACTTAACCCTACAATATGATACGTTGGGTTATTTTCTTTCTATGACACCGAAAAGAAAGTATAAAGACTATTGCCAAGGGTCACGACAGTGATAGGAATAAGCCAGGCCTTAAAAATATTAATATTTATGCTTCAGTCCCTCCTTTGCTGATTTCCAAAATGTAACAATATTAAATATATCTTCTCTTCCACTATTGCATTGACCGCAATAAACTCTGAAATTTGTCTCCAAGGAAGACTTCCTAGGTTTCCTTTGTTTCTGCCTGTATAATCCAGTGTGAGAAACATGCATAATTTATCCTACAGATTGACGAGGGTAGATTTGTTGCAGCATCGAACCCAATCATCTTAGGGTTTTCACCTAGGGTTAGAACTCCAAAAGCTCTCCAAGATCACAAAGTGAAATAATATCCAAGCATATGAGAATGAACTCCCTTTTTCATTTTTATAACCATCTCATAAAATATCTTTTTATTTTCCCTACTTTTGATATTTTAATTAACAAAAAAATAAAAATGATCTTTTTCTTTTATATTTCATAAAGAATCACCAAGTCATTTTATAAACTCAATTAAATTAATTAAATAATATTATCCTTAAAATATGCTAGAAATGGATAATATTTAATAATTAATTAAAATATTCCCTTAATTCCAACATTAGCCTACGGGAATAAAATAGGCTAATTATGTCACTCCTGCCTAGGCATTGGAAGGGGACATTACATTTGTAGGCATTGAACAATTCTTGGTCATTTTAACAAATAGTTGGTGTGCATTGACCTTCCGTTGACAATTTTACAAACAATTGGCCAACACAACCCTTGTTGGCATTCATTGTGAAGATATAATAGTGGTAGCAACTAATATGTTTATACATTAAAATACCATACAATAGATAGTAGATATTTTATGCATCTTTCATTACAAAACTATAAACTTGTCAAATGCTAAGATTCACATAATTTTTTTGACAACTCACAAGTAGGACTTTCCAAAGGTGATTATACAACTAAAAAGATGTTGATTCCCCCTTTTTATAGTACAAGTACTATAGCTAGTAATCCTATGTCTTTTCTTTCAAGAACCCTCTATAATTTGCTTTGGTATATCTCCAAGAAAAATTTCAATCTTTCAATTTAAAACTGGAAATAATATATCTTTATCAATCACCACATCTCTACAAATCCACAAGCATTCAACACATGTGTGAACTCTAAATGAATCCACTCGCAAATTATTTAAAGGGTTTTATAGTCCCCTTTAACGACTAATAATATGGAACAACTAATTCATGCACGTCTACTTGTGGATAAAATTATCCTTAATCAAGCAACTATAAGTTATCAAAGGTTACATTTAAATATCAACCATGGACATATACTTAAGATGAAACCATTACTGTATGTGCAATTGAGGAGTTTTTGAGGTTCCTAAAATGTTGCATATAGTAAGGAAATCATGAAACTGGTGAAATAACTACTATTAAATTGGAAGTAGCTAAGAAACCTAAAGAATTCTATTGTTATTTATACTATATAGTTACAACTACGGATAAAAATAAATTCAACTACAATTTCTACAACTAGTATTGATTGGTGATTGCTACATGAACAACTAAATAACCTTATCTAATGATTAAATGCAAAATATTAATAATTAAAAATTGAGTGACAATATACCTCAAGTGGGCCCTTGTTTTGGGAAGTTGCACTCATTTACACATATAGATGATCAATCAACAATCAATTCTTCATTTGAGTCATTCCACAAAATAGATATAAAGCTTACTTGATTCAATTACTTGGTTTGAAAGAGAAAATATAAAATTCTTGGAAATGCACACTACTTTTGACTTGCAGAACTTTACAATGTATAAAGACTAACTAACTCTAATTCAAATAATTAAGGCTACACATGTCACTCATTCCTGTTAAGCAAGAAGAAAAATATTTTGCAAAAAAGATAACTCAAAAATTTAGAGATGAAATCCTAACACAACTTTCCTAGCTTAATTAGGGAACTCAATTTCAAAGGCATGAATGGACAAGTGGTAAGATCGTGCAATAAAAGGATGATGCTATTAATTGGTGTCTAAGAGTCCTTGCTTTTTATGGCAATAGTCATTTGTTGGCAACAAGGTCTAATTTGAATGCCTGATCTCCTTGGACATGGCCACAACAACTTTAGATGTTTTATGCTTGTTGTTGTAGATTCACGACCTCTCAATTACCTGTGTTCATCCTCTTTGTTGTTTGTTGTAGATCATTTGAATTCAAGTTCTCAATGCTTGTGGACTCCTATAGCTACTTGTTAGCAATTAGTTCATATTCTTTCTTTTGGCTACATATCAAGTTAGTCCTTTCCACAAAATATTCATCCACCACAATTTATCATATCATTTCATCACATTTCAGCAATAACCACATACATATATGCATGTACTTATCAAAACATCAACAATTGATTTTAGTGTTTTAAGTTTAATATAAAGTTTTGGAAATTATCATGGAAATGCTTGAAAGTTTTTAACAAGTCATAGAAATAAACAAAATAAGGTGATAAATTAGAAGCCCATCAGGTGGTTTATGTCCTTCAAACTAATCTTTTGTTGTAGGGTTTCTATACTAGCACAAAAAAAGTGAACAATTGCTCAATCTTGAAAGTTGTGGTTTTAAAAATAAAATGCTAAGAATGAATTTATCTTCTCAAACTCTTCTTTTTATTTACCCCTTTAGAATATTTCAGATATTACATTTTATTTCCATCAAAAAGTGACTTTAACTTTGCATTTGGGCCCCAAAATAAGTCACTTTGTAATAAATTGTACAACTTAATCAAATAATTAACTAAATGTAAGTTGTTCATAAAAAATGAATTTATTTAGACCACTTAATTAAATTAATTAATTATTACCTTAGGATTTCCTGATTAGCCTACAAGAATTAAAATAGACTAAGGGTCTCTACCAATTGCTCACACCTACGAGGGGGATATTACCCTCTTAGTCAAGCCTTGGACATTGTTCATGCCTACGAAACGATTTTTGAATGTAGAATCTACCACCTCTTTCATGGGGCAATCTACCTTTTCTTGATTTTTGGTGGACAATGATATATCCAAGCTTCTTCATGGGGATGTCCTTTTGATGGTGTGTATAGACCTTGGACTCAATTGCTTAACTATGAGGGTCTCCCCTTTAGATGTAGATGATATTTTTCTACATGACACATAGCAGTGAATTGCCCACTCTCCCACCACAAGGGTGAGGTGATGTGGAAAAATGCCAATGGAGATCACCTAACTATTCATGCTTTAGACAACATGAATGATGGATCCTCTCGAGATGACACTTCTAAAGACATCGGTTCTCATGCACTTATTGTGCCCCCAACATGTCTTGCCCCTATTGATCAATTGAATCCCATTAGAGAGTCCAAACCACCTAGTTCCTTGATCATTCAATTTGATTCACCTTCAACTTTGATTCAAAATTAGCCTACTCATGGAGAGGTGATTCTTCGCTTGGCATCTATCTTGCCATTTCATTGTTCCATTTATGCACATTGACGAGCCTTTATTGGAGGATTCCCACTCGCTTATCCTTTTGTATGGATTTGGATAATAATATCTCTTGGACTATTGTATGAAGGTGTGTTGGCGTCTCAATTAGCACCTTTGGAGTGCTTATTGGAAATAGACAACTATTGCAGGTGTTATAGTATTGCTCTTCGGATTATAGAGATGACGATCTCTCTTTATTGATGTTATACGTAAAAAAGGGTATAGTAGACTAAGGTTCCTATCTTTTTTACTCAGCGGTAGGACACAAGGGTGCATAAACAAAATGCTCTGTAACTAACGTTTTCTCTGGTTTCTACAAATCTTAACTATGACTAAACTAGCTTCTAAACTATCCTATCTCCTCAAGATAAACAAAGCATGTGGGAATATGAGTGAAATGGATGGGTTGGATCACTTGAATCTGCCATCTCCTTAGAATATGATCGAGGCTCTAAACTCTCAGATATATTCTAGGATAAGGTTTTATATAAGAAAACACTCTTTATGGTAAGCTGGATCTAAGACTTGCCAAGGAGGAGGAACCCCTGTCCAAGGTATAGGTTGGGAAGCAACTTACTAGAAACAACAAAGTATGATGATATGGATATCAGGATTGCTAAGGAGGAGGAACCCCTGTCTGAAGTATAGGATGAAATTTGGATCATTAAACAACATCAAATGATAGCTATCGATGACAAAACATACGAGGAGGAACCCATGTCCGAGGAGGAGATTGAAAGAATAGGCTATTGAAAACAAGATGTTGAACAAACTCAAACCTTTAGATCAAACAAGCATGTGACATCTGATTTTCTTCTTCAAGCTTTTCCAATGAATTACAAAGATTGGAACAACAAAGGCATAAAACCATGCACAATTGCGATCAACCAATTAACTCTCATCCAAGAGTGAAAAAATACAAACTTGCAAGCTTGTGGCAACAATGGCGCATCAATTTTCCATAGTATATAAAGGTTAAACAAATAATGAGCCCAAGGCTCTTATTTATAGAAACTCAAAGGAGTAGGCAACCCTAAAATCTTCTCCTTGAGTTAACAATCAATTCTTGCCAATCAAAAAGAATTATTTCTAAGTCTAAAAGTAGGTGAGCAAGAAGTTAAGTGGAAATCTACTTTAGTTAACTGAAACTATACAAAAAGTCAACTAGAAATCTACCTCAGTTGGCTGAAAGCTAACTATAGTGAACTTAAATTACAAAATGTGCCTCCAAAATAGACATCCACATTTAGTGGAGATCTAAGATCCACAAATCGTGGAAGTCAAATTAGACATTCTTAATTAGTGGGATCTGATATGCATGATCTGTGGGACCTAGAGTTAACTTGGAAAGGGCCATCAAGTTAAGTCATAATTAATGTCTTTCTGTAGGGTAGGACATCCTTCTTGGGGTGCTTTACACCTCATCACCACTGGTCAATAGTGCTTCTATCCAGTCATTGACCTTTTCAGCCTCTGGGGAATTAACGCCCCACAAGATGACAACATGGTGTCTTAGCATTTATTCACCCGTCACAAGGTGTTGCTGATAGTATATGCACTTGGCAGCCACATTATCTAACTTGGTAGACATGGCTGCAACTTTGGTCAACTTGCAACCACCAGGATCATCGAGGAATGTGCTACGAATGACATCTTAGAATTGATTTTGTACTGTTCCTAGCTCAATGTACTCTCCTCCCTTGTGTTGATATTCTATGTGAGGGAATGATATTACCAACATTCTTACGAAGTTGATAATACCTGAGACAATATGTTTGTAGTCAATCAGTTCCATAGAATTGGCATCATAGGCTTTAACCTTGTATGCTAGCTGTTCTTTCCAAGCAAAGAGATTTTGTTTGTTCTTTGCGGTGGTAACTAATTGTTATGTCAATTGCAAATCTGTGACTGTCACTTTATCCCTTGGCCTTTTCTTTGTTGTCTTTAGTTTTGACTGCTGGATCTCTGAGTGGAGTCCATGTGCTCTATCTCTCAACAAGTATGTTTCCGCTAGTATACATCATCCTCCGACAACAAATTCTTCCACTTGATTTCTCAATTGTTTGCCATATGTAATAAGTTGATGATGGTTTTGTTCCACAGGGAGATCTAGCAGATATCATGGAAAAGCAAAGAAGTTGGGAGTGTCATGCATCAAGCTGGAAATGTACATCCTCAATTTTCGGTTTTCAGCCTTTAAGGTTGCTTTGTCTTGGCCGTCCTTAACCATTCCCTCTTGGGCGCTCACCGAGGAAATTCCAAGAAGGTATGCCTCCACCTAACGAGTGGTCTTTCTAAGGTTGATCTTCGACAATGTGAAGTCTTCAACCCATACATCATGTATTTTTTTGTCCTTAGGTGGAGCAACAATCTCTATGATGAACTCATTATCCACATTCCTTCCTACATGAACTTGCTTCTTCAATTTCTTTGCTGGCATGTCTGCAGGGACATGATCAAACTCAGCGAAGTCAAGCTAGTAGGATGGCCTATCCCTCATCCTTCCTAGGAGACCCTCAAGCCAAATGGAATTCCAACTAGCCTCACTGGAAGGAGGAATATTGGACCCTTGAATGCTTGATGAATGAGACTGTGCTATAGTGATGTCTCATGGTGGAGAGTCCAAGTCGATGGGGACTTGTGACTACTATGATGGTGGTGAAGTAGACGACTTTGTCTCAACCACATGAATTATATCTACTACAAATGCTTCTAGTATGGGCTCTATTTTGACCGTGATTGCCTCAATCATTGGCTCGATTGCAACAATCTCTACTATCTCAGGTAAGTTGGTGGTTGTCTCCACTTGTAATTCTTGTTGATTTACATCAACAATCTATTTTCTTCCCCATGTATGCCCTGACATCCGCATCCCTTTGGGAGGATTTATCCACTGATTTCGTTTGGGATTCCTCCTGGACGTGGAAGGTAGTGAAGATTGAACTGGTGGCGGCTCTATTTAGGGAAGTACTACCTTCCTTTTTTTGTTGTTGTCTAGGTAGAGTTGATTGTTTCTAACAACTCTAATCATTCTCTCCTTTATAGATGTGTTTTCTTTTGCATACCAATCCAGTCTTCCGAGTGGTTGTGAGTCCACTTGATCCACCAAGAACGAGGGGAGAATGACTTCGCCTTCATCATCAGATAGGCCCTCAATGTCTTTTGACATAAAGTAAGCAATTTTGTGAGAGCTTAAGCCGGCTATAGTTCCTTCTTTGTACTTCAAACTCATCATCACAATTGACCCAATAATATTTCATAGAAGATTCGTGTGATGAGCGTTGCTCAAGATGTGCTGCATAAAGGCCTCTTGGATCATATGACCTTCTCTCAATGAGGTATTTGAGATTGAGTCTCACTGTTTCTTGGCCCATCAATTTGGCATCAACTACTATTTTACATCTATAGAGTCCCATCTAGATGGGGAAGCTCGCAACTGGCTCCTTCTTCAGGCATAAGTGAGTGTGAACTTCGACCAATTTCCTTAGGAACTTTGTGAACTCTACCTTTTTTGAAGGGTAGCATGGCAACATGGCGAGGTGACCATTGTAACCATACATGCATATGTAGGTGAAGGTGGGGAATTGGATAAACCAATCCACCCAGTCCACCATTGCCTCCTTGGCTGCAAGTGATATACACATGTGCATCTCATGGTCAAGATCTTGTATGGTGTGCATGATGAAGAGGTCACTTATCCATTTAAAGTATCGTTCCACTAGAGTAAACTCAAGATGCATAAAGTATTCATAGACCTTCTACACACCTAAGGTCCCCACAATGCTTAGTGTCTTGAACTCGCCTTGGAAGGCAATCAGGTATACAAGGTAGGAACACATGGGGAACCTGTGAGCCTCTAGAAACCTGATAATCTATTGGTGGGGTGTGTCATTGATCAAAGTGGCCCAGTCGTAATGTTCTCTTTTGTTGATAATCTTGGAAATGATGTAGAACATCCATGATTGAAATTGATTGCCCTCTTCCTGTGTAGTGATCCTATTGAGTAGAGTGATCAACACTGCATACTCATCACGAAATTCTCATCGTCTAACCAATTTGGGCAAGTTGGCCTTTTTCACCTTTAACCACTATTCTGCCATTTTCTACAAACACCTGTCCTTTGATGCTTCAAATTCCTTTTCACATTCTTTGACCGATATGACCTTATTGGTCGGTCATGATGGAATAGTAGAACATTTTTTAATGTCCTTTGGTTTCAAGCTACAAATCACCCTTCCATCCACTGATCATATTTCTTGTGTGGCAGGATTGTAATGCTTAATGCAAGCAATCACAAGATCCACACTCTGTAATGTGATAGGGATTGATGTGGCTTGAAGCAATCCAAATTCTTCTATGTTTTGAAGTATGATTTGATTCATGCCCTCAAAATACTCTAAGTTGACCTCTGGGTTCTTCTGATGTAGGTTTGTGTCAATTTTTTTCATGAAATCATGGTACGAGGCCATCTTGGTATTGTATTGTACTTGAGAGTATTGTATCCTAAAAAACCTAAAGATCAACTGTGCACACGACCATGTTCTGACAATTTATGAAAAACCCTAAAAATAGTGCCTACCGAGAAGTATTTTTCAGAAAAAAATTGGCACATGGGTTTTGTTTGTGCTTCAATGTTGAACAAACCCAGTTCCTTAGATTTTTTATTCTAAGAATTTTCCAAAAAAATCCCTAAAAATAGGGGCAACAAGTTTGTTGTTTTAGGAAAATTTGAAGAGATGGGTTTTATTGGAAAATTATGTTGATCATACCTAGTTGGCCAGATCAGTGGTAGCCTGCTATTTTTCGTGACATGCAAGAAATTTAAGACAAAAGAGAGGAATTAGAGAAGAGGTATATTGGAAGTTATTAGCTTCCTTCTTGTAAAAATCACTTTGGATTTAACCTTTGAGAAGAAATCCCTTTATGCCACTGATCTTCAAAAAATATTGAAGAATGGTCCAAAACCCTCGTCAGATCTTGAAAAGACGTCCTTGAGAGAAAATTTATGTTTTGATCTTCAACGTGCAAAATAAATAATGAAAATGGGACACCTAGAGTTGATATATAGTGATTCAAGTCTGAATCCTTCAAGTTTGGTAGCCAACTCATGTCTTAGGCCTGATCTAGAGTTCCAAAAGTTGATTTCCACTTATTGTGGGATGTTTGGCCTCTTTTTGCCTCCAAAATCTCTTAACTCAAATCAATAATTTACCTTTGTCCTTTTAGGCATCCTCCTTGAGTGTTGAACACTTTTCATCATTTTTTTAGGGTAGAGTGCCTTTGTTTGATCCTTGCTTTCGTTTGTTTAGTTGATCTTTAGCAGTTGTTGACAGATCTGTTGTTGAGATGAAATAATCTTGAAGAGGTATGCCTAGGAGTCATCAAGTCAGAAACCTGAGTTTGAGGCTCCAAATACAAGGGTACCTTTCTTTAGTAGGGACACAGTTAGCTCTGACTTAGTCAATTTTTATGATTGTTCTTGATTTTCACCATTTAGACCCTCTGTGGTTTGATCTGACACCACCGTTGACTGATGAGTCAGATGGCTTTGCTTGACCATGCGTTGGGTAACTAGCTCTGTCCTGGAAAGGATGACTGGTTTCTTAGCTCGTGAAGATTTGTTTAGGTCCTTCAAATCCAAGGGCACCCCTGGCCAACAGGGGTGGTCTTGACTTGTTGACTGATTATATTCATGCTATAAACTGCCTTAGTTTGATCTTTGTCATTAGATGACTGAGTTGTTTGATGTGTTTGTTGATGGTTTAATTGTCGAGATCGATCAAAGTGGAGAAGGTCATCCTGGAGGTCACTAAGCAAATAAACTGCATCTAGATCCTCCAAAAAATGGGTGCCTTTCTTTAGTAGGGGTGCTTTTTCCTTGGTACTTAGCCAATTTTCATGTTCTTCTTTCAGTCTTCACCTTTGGCATTTTCTACTTGATCTCAACATCTGACTGTTTGACATGTCCTATGAATGTGCTGCCAGATTGGTCACGAAGCTGAGAAAGAGCTGAACAAATGCCTTATATAAAGTAGTTGTTGATAACTTCATCAAGTGCCTTGAAGTCAATTAATCATATCAAAATCATTTTCAAACATTTTCAAGAAGGTCCTATTTTTTGGGGTTTCCCTAAAAATAGGGGCACGAAACCCTAATTTTCAAAATTTTAGAATTTTACACATATGTTCCTTGACAGAAACCCACAAAAACCTTATGTTTGGTTTGATGTAAAATAGACTTTTGACAACATTTTTACATGATTTAGCTCAATTTAAGTAGAATGCCAAAAAATTATTTTGTGTACAACATTAGGATCCATCTGGTGGCCATGTCAGATACCTACGACATAGGAGAACCGAGAATCTCAAGTTTCACAGACCAATACTTTTATTAGTTGGGAAATGGAGTCAGGACCTATTTCCTAATTCACACAATAATGGAAGTTCACCTATTGATTGGAGCTCACCTATTATTCACCTAATAACAAGACTACCGAAGAAATCACCTAATACACGACAATACTTCATGGAATGAGGAAACACATAACAACATAGCGTTAAAGAAAGAGAAAATTATTTACAAAATACTCACGCCATCCCCGAACGAACGAAATGTTTCAAGTACTTCCCACTATAGGGCAGTGGAAAGAGCCTCCCGTCTGAATGTGAGAGAATATAGGAATTCTCTCCTACAACATCATGGATCAGGAACGACCCCAGCCAAAGGGAGTCAAAATTTTCATGCATTCCCTTCGGCTCGTGTCTCTTGTCCCACAACATGACTTTGTCTCCGATCTCGAAGTCTCATTTTCGAGCCTTCTTGTTGAACATATTCTTCACTCTTTCTTGGTGCTGAGTGATCTTATCAACAACTTCCACCCTTTCTTCTTGTATTTATGTTAGGCACAAGATGCACTTTTGGTTTGGATCTCTAAACTCTTTATCTTCTACTGCAGATGCCAGCTGCAAAGCAGACAACTCCAGAGTGATGGGTAACACAACTTCTATGCCATACATGATAGTGAAAGGGGAAGTGTCGATAGCTCTTTTGGGCATGATCCTATCAGCCCAAAGAGGATCGTATAACTTCGTGTACCAAGCCCGTTGATTGGATTCAACAATCTTGTGCACAATTGTGACTATGTTCTTGTTTGACGATTCAACTTGTTCGTTGTCTTGTGCATAGTAATTTGAAGAATGGGACAGTGTGATGCCATAGTCAAAACAAAAACCTACTAACTCCTCTGACGAGAAGCTTGTAGTGTTGTCGGTCACGATCTTTCTTGGTACTCTGAAACGTGATGATATTTTCTTTGAGGAAACTGCACACAACTTCAGAAGTAGCATTCTTCGTAGGAATTGCCTCAACCCATTTGGTGAAGTAGTCCATTGCTATAAGGACATAAACATGGCCCTAACTGGAATGTGGGTTTATTGGACCTACAAAGTCGATACACCATTGCTGAAATGGCATATCTATTATTACCATCCTTAGTGGAATGACTACCAATTTGAGCTTAGCAACAAATTGTTGGCACTGTTGACATTTGCGCACCCAATCATATGTGTCGTAGAACCAAATTGGCTAGAAAAACTATGCCCATAAAATTTTGAATGTTGTGACCCTCAATGAAAAGTGGCCACTGCATGCTTCGTTGTGAAATTCTTCTAACAACCACCATTGTTGGTCTCTACCAACGCAAAGCAATAATGTTCCATCAAGCCCACACTTGTATAAAACATTACCTCACAACATATAGTTTTGTGCTCTTAACCTTAAGGTTCTTTTCTACTATTTTTCCAAGTGGGTTGGAAATTCTCCATAGGTTGCATAGTACCAAAGTTTTGAGTACCATTCCTCTACATAATCAACCAATAAGACCATTGGAAGGTCTTCTTCAATCTTTGTTTCCTCTTCGCCATCAGAAGCTTGATGATTTAGATCACCGTCCTCTGCTATGAGCTGACATAGACCTCTCCCACATATGAGTTTGGTTGGCTTGATCTTCAAGTCATATTCGTGGACCTTTGTGATCCAGTTGCCTCTTTTAGTGCCCATCTCCTGCTGAGTTAGAATGCTCTTGACTACAGGATTAGTGACGTACACTATTGTGTGAGAATTTAAGATATAGAATCTAAATTTTTTCACATCTCTCACAACTGTATAGGTGTTCTTTTCGATCTGGGAGCATCATAACTCATTGTTCTTGAAACTAATCCTCATGAAGGCAATTGGCGATTCTATCTCCTTGTTCAACTTTTGTGTCAGTATGGTAGAGAGGGTGTATTTTGGCGCATAACAATAAACAATGAATTCTTCATTGAAGTTAGGTCAGACCAACACTGGTGCCTTACTGATGGCTTCCTTTATCTTGA
>CM021103.1:402838502-402855187 GCA_007115665.2 Sequoiadendron giganteum
CTCTTGTAAGTGATATACTCCCTTATCTTCCAAATTCATTAAAATACATGTAACATGCTACAAATTTCAATCCTGTTCGAAATTCTTTGCTATTAAAATCATGCACTAAGTCCCACTGGCTGGGAAGATCTCTAACTTTGATACCGTTGTAACATTCCCACAAAATTTTTAGTGCAAAAATATTTCAATTTCATGACTCCGTATGACTAAACATTTCGTCAAATAGTTACTTGCTGCTATTTCAAACTTGTTTTCCATGTTTCTAGAAACTTTGATAATTATTTATGCAATACACTCAAAATGTAATCTTTCAAGTTTATCCTTAAATATTACAAACTTGAAATAAATAAATAAATAAATAAATATATATATATATATTTCAATAGCAAGCTTGTTTTCCATGTTTCTAGGAACTTTGATAATTATTTATGCAATACACTCAAAATGTAATCTTTTAGGTTTATCCTTAAATATTAAAAACTTGAAATAAATAAATAAATAAATAAATATATATATATATATATATATATATTTCAATAACAAACTTGTTTTCCATATTTCTAGGAACTTTGATAATTATTTATGCAATACACTCAAAATGTAATCTTTCAAATTTATTCTTAAATATTACAAATTTGAAATAAATAAATATATATTTCATTCCAAAAATACGCAACTGAGACACTCTTATTAGGAAGATGACATTTGATATTATTTATATGCATATAATAAAATGTCGTTGACCTAACAATGTTCATATATAAATTTGCAGTCCTCTAAACTTATTTTCTGGCATATATAATAATAACTAACACCTTGAATAAAATCACGACTCCTCAAAGGAAATACCACGACTCACATACGATACATGACCCTCCCAAATCTATGAGCAACTGACTCATGAATAGGTTGCATGTTGTTTTGACTCTGTTCACTGTTAAAAAGCATTGCACATCACCCTATCATTTCTAAACTCCCATGTAACTTTACACAAACTCTTGTGGCAATGAAATCAAGGTGAAAGAGATTTGAGGACTCATGTCTCATCCACTGGCTTCCAAAACGGATGCCACTATAGGTTTGACTATGCCGACTGCTCAAGATTCCCCTCCACGTCACCCACTTAACCCTACAATATGATACGTTGGGTTATTTTCTTTCTATGACACCGAAAAGAAAGTATAAAGACTATTGCCAAGGGTCACGACAGTGATAGGAATAAGCCAGGCCTTAAAAATATTAATATTTATGCTTCAGTCCCTCCTTTGCTGATTTCCAAAATGTAACAATATTAAATATATCTTCTCTTCCACTATTGCATTGACCGCAATAAACTCTGAAATTTGTCTCCAAGGAAGACTTCCTAGGTTTCCTTTGTTTCTGCCTGTATAATCCAGTGTGAGAAACATGCATAATTTATCCTACAGATTGACGAGGGTAGATTTGTTGCAGCATCGAACCCAATCATCTTAGGGTTTTCACCTAGGGTTAGAACTCCAAAAGCTCTCCAAGATCACAAAGTGAAATAATATCCAAGCATATGAGAATGAACTCCCTTTTTCATTTTTATAACCATCTCATAAAATATCTTTTTATTTTCCCTACTTTTGATATTTTAATTAACAAAAAAATAAAAATGATCTTTTTCTTTTATATTTCATAAAGAATCACCAAGTCATTTTATAAACTCAATTAAATTAATTAAATAATATTATCCTTAAAATATGCTAGAAATGGATAATATTTAATAATTAATTAAAATATTCCCTTAATTCCAACATTAGCCTACGGGAATAAAATAGGCTAATTATGTCACTCCTGCCTAGGCATTGGAAGGGGACATTACATTTGTAGGCATTGAACAATTCTTGGTCATTTTAACAAATAGTTGGTGTGCATTGACCTTCCGTTGACAATTTTACAAACAATTGGCCAACACAACCCTTGTTGGCATTCATTGTGAAGATATAATAGTGGTAGCAACTAATATGTTTATACATTAAAATACCATACAATAGATAGTAGATATTTTATGCATCTTTCATTACAAAACTATAAACTTGTCAAATGCTAAGATTCACATAATTTTTTTGACAACTCACAAGTAGGACTTTCCAAAGGTGATTATACAACTAAAAAGATGTTGATTCCCCCTTTTTATAGTACAAGTACTATAGCTAGTAATCCTATGTCTTTTCTTTCAAGAACCCTCTATAATTTGCTTTGGTATATCTCCAAGAAAAATTTCAATCTTTCAATTTAAAACTGGAAATAATATATCTTTATCAATCACCACATCTCTACAAATCCACAAGCATTCAACACATGTGTGAACTCTAAATGAATCCACTCGCAAATTATTTAAAGGGTTTTATAGTCCCCTTTAACGACTAATAATATGGAACAACTAATTCATGCACGTCTACTTGTGGATAAAATTATCCTTAATCAAGCAACTATAAGTTATCAAAGGTTACATTTAAATATCAACCATGGACATATACTTAAGATGAAACCATTACTGTATGTGCAATTGAGGAGTTTTTGAGGTTCCTAAAATGTTGCATATAGTAAGGAAATCATGAAACTGGTGAAATAACTACTATTAAATTGGAAGTAGCTAAGAAACCTAAAGAATTCTATTGTTATTTATACTATATAGTTACAACTACGGATAAAAATAAATTCAACTACAATTTCTACAACTAGTATTGATTGGTGATTGCTACATGAACAACTAAATAACCTTATCTAATGATTAAATGCAAAATATTAATAATTAAAAATTGAGTGACAATATACCTCAAGTGGGCCCTTGTTTTGGGAAGTTGCACTCATTTACACATATAGATGATCAATCAACAATCAATTCTTCATTTGAGTCATTCCACAAAATAGATATAAAGCTTACTTGATTCAATTACTTGGTTTGAAAGAGAAAATATAAAATTCTTGGAAATGCACACTACTTTTGACTTGCAGAACTTTACAATGTATAAAGACTAACTAACTCTAATTCAAATAATTAAGGCTACACATGTCACTCATTCCTGTTAAGCAAGAAGAAAAATATTTTGCAAAAAAGATAACTCAAAAATTTAGAGATGAAATCCTAACACAACTTTCCTAGCTTAATTAGGGAACTCAATTTCAAAGGCATGAATGGACAAGTGGTAAGATCGTGCAATAAAAGGATGATGCTATTAATTGGTGTCTAAGAGTCCTTGCTTTTTATGGCAATAGTCATTTGTTGGCAACAAGGTCTAATTTGAATGCCTGATCTCCTTGGACATGGCCACAACAACTTTAGATGTTTTATGCTTGTTGTTGTAGATTCACGACCTCTCAATTACCTGTGTTCATCCTCTTTGTTGTTTGTTGTAGATCATTTGAATTCAAGTTCTCAATGCTTGTGGACTCCTATAGCTACTTGTTAGCAATTAGTTCATATTCTTTCTTTTGGCTACATATCAAGTTAGTCCTTTCCACAAAATATTCATCCACCACAATTTATCATATCATTTCATCACATTTCAGCAATAACCACATACATATATGCATGTACTTATCAAAACATCAACAATTGATTTTAGTGTTTTAAGTTTAATATAAAGTTTTGGAAATTATCATGGAAATGCTTGAAAGTTTTTAACAAGTCATAGAAATAAACAAAATAAGGTGATAAATTAGAAGCCCATCAGGTGGTTTATGTCCTTCAAACTAATCTTTTGTTGTAGGGTTTCTATACTAGCACAAAAAAAGTGAACAATTGCTCAATCTTGAAAGTTGTGGTTTTAAAAATAAAATGCTAAGAATGAATTTATCTTCTCAAACTCTTCTTTTTATTTACCCCTTTAGAATATTTCAGATATTACATTTTATTTCCATCAAAAAGTGACTTTAACTTTGCATTTGGGCCCCAAAATAAGTCACTTTGTAATAAATTGTACAACTTAATCAAATAATTAACTAAATGTAAGTTGTTCATAAAAAATGAATTTATTTAGACCACTTAATTAAATTAATTAATTATTACCTTAGGATTTCCTGATTAGCCTACAAGAATTAAAATAGACTAAGGGTCTCTACCAATTGCTCACACCTACGAGGGGGATATTACCCTCTTAGTCAAGCCTTGGACATTGTTCATGCCTACGAAACGATTTTTGAATGTAGAATCTACCACCTCTTTCATGGGGCAATCTACCTTTTCTTGATTTTTGGTGGACAATGATATATCCAAGCTTCTTCATGGGGATGTCCTTTTGATGGTGTGTATAGACCTTGGACTCAATTGCTTAACTATGAGGGTCTCCCCTTTAGATGTAGATGATATTTTTCTACATGACACATAGCAGTGAATTGCCCACTCTCCCACCACAAGGGTGAGGTGATGTGGAAAAATGCCAATGGAGATCACCTAACTATTCATGCTTTAGACAACATGAATGATGGATCCTCTCGAGATGACACTTCTAAAGACATCGGTTCTCATGCACTTATTGTGCCCCCAACATGTCTTGCCCCTATTGATCAATTGAATCCCATTAGAGAGTCCAAACCACCTAGTTCCTTGATCATTCAATTTGATTCACCTTCAACTTTGATTCAAAATTAGCCTACTCATGGAGAGGTGATTCTTCGCTTGGCATCTATCTTGCCATTTCATTGTTCCATTTATGCACATTGACGAGCCTTTATTGGAGGATTCCCACTCGCTTATCCTTTTGTATGGATTTGGATAATAATATCTCTTGGACTATTGTATGAAGGTGTGTTGGCGTCTCAATTAGCACCTTTGGAGTGCTTATTGGAAATAGACAACTATTGCAGGTGTTATAGTATTGCTCTTCGGATTATAGAGATGACGATCTCTCTTTATTGATGTTATACGTAAAAAAGGGTATAGTAGACTAAGGTTCCTATCTTTTTTACTCAGCGGTAGGACACAAGGGTGCATAAACAAAATGCTCTGTAACTAACGTTTTCTCTGGTTTCTACAAATCTTAACTATGACTAAACTAGCTTCTAAACTATCCTATCTCCTCAAGATAAACAAAGCATGTGGGAATATGAGTGAAATGGATGGGTTGGATCACTTGAATCTGCCATCTCCTTAGAATATGATCGAGGCTCTAAACTCTCAGATATATTCTAGGATAAGGTTTTATATAAGAAAACACTCTTTATGGTAAGCTGGATCTAAGACTTGCCAAGGAGGAGGAACCCCTGTCCAAGGTATAGGTTGGGAAGCAACTTACTAGAAACAACAAAGTATGATGATATGGATATCAGGATTGCTAAGGAGGAGGAACCCCTGTCTGAAGTATAGGATGAAATTTGGATCATTAAACAACATCAAATGATAGCTATCGATGACAAAACATACGAGGAGGAACCCATGTCCGAGGAGGAGATTGAAAGAATAGGCTATTGAAAACAAGATGTTGAACAAACTCAAACCTTTAGATCAAACAAGCATGTGACATCTGATTTTCTTCTTCAAGCTTTTCCAATGAATTACAAAGATTGGAACAACAAAGGCATAAAACCATGCACAATTGCGATCAACCAATTAACTCTCATCCAAGAGTGAAAAAATACAAACTTGCAAGCTTGTGGCAACAATGGCGCATCAATTTTCCATAGTATATAAAGGTTAAACAAATAATGAGCCCAAGGCTCTTATTTATAGAAACTCAAAGGAGTAGGCAACCCTAAAATCTTCTCCTTGAGTTAACAATCAATTCTTGCCAATCAAAAAGAATTATTTCTAAGTCTAAAAGTAGGTGAGCAAGAAGTTAAGTGGAAATCTACTTTAGTTAACTGAAACTATACAAAAAGTCAACTAGAAATCTACCTCAGTTGGCTGAAAGCTAACTATAGTGAACTTAAATTACAAAATGTGCCTCCAAAATAGACATCCACATTTAGTGGAGATCTAAGATCCACAAATCGTGGAAGTCAAATTAGACATTCTTAATTAGTGGGATCTGATATGCATGATCTGTGGGACCTAGAGTTAACTTGGAAAGGGCCATCAAGTTAAGTCATAATTAATGTCTTTCTGTAGGGTAGGACATCCTTCTTGGGGTGCTTTACACCTCATCACCACTGGTCAATAGTGCTTCTATCCAGTCATTGACCTTTTCAGCCTCTGGGGAATTAACGCCCCACAAGATGACAACATGGTGTCTTAGCATTTATTCACCCGTCACAAGGTGTTGCTGATAGTATATGCACTTGGCAGCCACATTATCTAACTTGGTAGACATGGCTGCAACTTTGGTCAACTTGCAACCACCAGGATCATCGAGGAATGTGCTACGAATGACATCTTAGAATTGATTTTGTACTGTTCCTAGCTCAATGTACTCTCCTCCCTTGTGTTGATATTCTATGTGAGGGAATGATATTACCAACATTCTTACGAAGTTGATAATACCTGAGACAATATGTTTGTAGTCAATCAGTTCCATAGAATTGGCATCATAGGCTTTAACCTTGTATGCTAGCTGTTCTTTCCAAGCAAAGAGATTTTGTTTGTTCTTTGCGGTGGTAACTAATTGTTATGTCAATTGCAAATCTGTGACTGTCACTTTATCCCTTGGCCTTTTCTTTGTTGTCTTTAGTTTTGACTGCTGGATCTCTGAGTGGAGTCCATGTGCTCTATCTCTCAACAAGTATGTTTCCGCTAGTATACATCATCCTCCGACAACAAATTCTTCCACTTGATTTCTCAATTGTTTGCCATATGTAATAAGTTGATGATGGTTTTGTTCCACAGGGAGATCTAGCAGATATCATGGAAAAGCAAAGAAGTTGGGAGTGTCATGCATCAAGCTGGAAATGTACATCCTCAATTTTCGGTTTTCAGCCTTTAAGGTTGCTTTGTCTTGGCCGTCCTTAACCATTCCCTCTTGGGCGCTCACCGAGGAAATTCCAAGAAGGTATGCCTCCACCTAACGAGTGGTCTTTCTAAGGTTGATCTTCGACAATGTGAAGTCTTCAACCCATACATCATGTATTTTTTTGTCCTTAGGTGGAGCAACAATCTCTATGATGAACTCATTATCCACATTCCTTCCTACATGAACTTGCTTCTTCAATTTCTTTGCTGGCATGTCTGCAGGGACATGATCAAACTCAGCGAAGTCAAGCTAGTAGGATGGCCTATCCCTCATCCTTCCTAGGAGACCCTCAAGCCAAATGGAATTCCAACTAGCCTCACTGGAAGGAGGAATATTGGACCCTTGAATGCTTGATGAATGAGACTGTGCTATAGTGATGTCTCATGGTGGAGAGTCCAAGTCGATGGGGACTTGTGACTACTATGATGGTGGTGAAGTAGACGACTTTGTCTCAACCACATGAATTATATCTACTACAAATGCTTCTAGTATGGGCTCTATTTTGACCGTGATTGCCTCAATCATTGGCTCGATTGCAACAATCTCTACTATCTCAGGTAAGTTGGTGGTTGTCTCCACTTGTAATTCTTGTTGATTTACATCAACAATCTATTTTCTTCCCCATGTATGCCCTGACATCCGCATCCCTTTGGGAGGATTTATCCACTGATTTCGTTTGGGATTCCTCCTGGACGTGGAAGGTAGTGAAGATTGAACTGGTGGCGGCTCTATTTAGGGAAGTACTACCTTCCTTTTTTTGTTGTTGTCTAGGTAGAGTTGATTGTTTCTAACAACTCTAATCATTCTCTCCTTTATAGATGTGTTTTCTTTTGCATACCAATCCAGTCTTCCGAGTGGTTGTGAGTCCACTTGATCCACCAAGAACGAGGGGAGAATGACTTCGCCTTCATCATCAGATAGGCCCTCAATGTCTTTTGACATAAAGTAAGCAATTTTGTGAGAGCTTAAGCCGGCTATAGTTCCTTCTTTGTACTTCAAACTCATCATCACAATTGACCCAATAATATTTCATAGAAGATTCGTGTGATGAGCGTTGCTCAAGATGTGCTGCATAAAGGCCTCTTGGATCATATGACCTTCTCTCAATGAGGTATTTGAGATTGAGTCTCACTGTTTCTTGGCCCATCAATTTGGCATCAACTACTATTTTACATCTATAGAGTCCCATCTAGATGGGGAAGCTCGCAACTGGCTCCTTCTTCAGGCATAAGTGAGTGTGAACTTCGACCAATTTCCTTAGGAACTTTGTGAACTCTACCTTTTTTGAAGGGTAGCATGGCAACATGGCGAGGTGACCATTGTAACCATACATGCATATGTAGGTGAAGGTGGGGAATTGGATAAACCAATCCACCCAGTCCACCATTGCCTCCTTGGCTGCAAGTGATATACACATGTGCATCTCATGGTCAAGATCTTGTATGGTGTGCATGATGAAGAGGTCACTTATCCATTTAAAGTATCGTTCCACTAGAGTAAACTCAAGATGCATAAAGTATTCATAGACCTTCTACACACCTAAGGTCCCCACAATGCTTAGTGTCTTGAACTCGCCTTGGAAGGCAATCAGGTATACAAGGTAGGAACACATGGGGAACCTGTGAGCCTCTAGAAACCTGATAATCTATTGGTGGGGTGTGTCATTGATCAAAGTGGCCCAGTCGTAATGTTCTCTTTTGTTGATAATCTTGGAAATGATGTAGAACATCCATGATTGAAATTGATTGCCCTCTTCCTGTGTAGTGATCCTATTGAGTAGAGTGATCAACACTGCATACTCATCACGAAATTCTCATCGTCTAACCAATTTGGGCAAGTTGGCCTTTTTCACCTTTAACCACTATTCTGCCATTTTCTACAAACACCTGTCCTTTGATGCTTCAAATTCCTTTTCACATTCTTTGACCGATATGACCTTATTGGTCGGTCATGATGGAATAGTAGAACATTTTTTAATGTCCTTTGGTTTCAAGCTACAAATCACCCTTCCATCCACTGATCATATTTCTTGTGTGGCAGGATTGTAATGCTTAATGCAAGCAATCACAAGATCCACACTCTGTAATGTGATAGGGATTGATGTGGCTTGAAGCAATCCAAATTCTTCTATGTTTTGAAGTATGATTTGATTCATGCCCTCAAAATACTCTAAGTTGACCTCTGGGTTCTTCTGATGTAGGTTTGTGTCAATTTTTTTCATGAAATCATGGTACGAGGCCATCTTGGTATTGTATTGTACTTGAGAGTATTGTATCCTAAAAAACCTAAAGATCAACTGTGCACACGACCATGTTCTGACAATTTATGAAAAACCCTAAAAATAGTGCCTACCGAGAAGTATTTTTCAGAAAAAAATTGGCACATGGGTTTTGTTTGTGCTTCAATGTTGAACAAACCCAGTTCCTTAGATTTTTTATTCTAAGAATTTTCCAAAAAAATCCCTAAAAATAGGGGCAACAAGTTTGTTGTTTTAGGAAAATTTGAAGAGATGGGTTTTATTGGAAAATTATGTTGATCATACCTAGTTGGCCAGATCAGTGGTAGCCTGCTATTTTTCGTGACATGCAAGAAATTTAAGACAAAAGAGAGGAATTAGAGAAGAGGTATATTGGAAGTTATTAGCTTCCTTCTTGTAAAAATCACTTTGGATTTAACCTTTGAGAAGAAATCCCTTTATGCCACTGATCTTCAAAAAATATTGAAGAATGGTCCAAAACCCTCGTCAGATCTTGAAAAGACGTCCTTGAGAGAAAATTTATGTTTTGATCTTCAACGTGCAAAATAAATAATGAAAATGGGACACCTAGAGTTGATATATAGTGATTCAAGTCTGAATCCTTCAAGTTTGGTAGCCAACTCATGTCTTAGGCCTGATCTAGAGTTCCAAAAGTTGATTTCCACTTATTGTGGGATGTTTGGCCTCTTTTTGCCTCCAAAATCTCTTAACTCAAATCAATAATTTACCTTTGTCCTTTTAGGCATCCTCCTTGAGTGTTGAACACTTTTCATCATTTTTTTAGGGTAGAGTGCCTTTGTTTGATCCTTGCTTTCGTTTGTTTAGTTGATCTTTAGCAGTTGTTGACAGATCTGTTGTTGAGATGAAATAATCTTGAAGAGGTATGCCTAGGAGTCATCAAGTCAGAAACCTGAGTTTGAGGCTCCAAATACAAGGGTACCTTTCTTTAGTAGGGACACAGTTAGCTCTGACTTAGTCAATTTTTATGATTGTTCTTGATTTTCACCATTTAGACCCTCTGTGGTTTGATCTGACACCACCGTTGACTGATGAGTCAGATGGCTTTGCTTGACCATGCGTTGGGTAACTAGCTCTGTCCTGGAAAGGATGACTGGTTTCTTAGCTCGTGAAGATTTGTTTAGGTCCTTCAAATCCAAGGGCACCCCTGGCCAACAGGGGTGGTCTTGACTTGTTGACTGATTATATTCATGCTATAAACTGCCTTAGTTTGATCTTTGTCATTAGATGACTGAGTTGTTTGATGTGTTTGTTGATGGTTTAATTGTCGAGATCGATCAAAGTGGAGAAGGTCATCCTGGAGGTCACTAAGCAAATAAACTGCATCTAGATCCTCCAAAAAATGGGTGCCTTTCTTTAGTAGGGGTGCTTTTTCCTTGGTACTTAGCCAATTTTCATGTTCTTCTTTCAGTCTTCACCTTTGGCATTTTCTACTTGATCTCAACATCTGACTGTTTGACATGTCCTATGAATGTGCTGCCAGATTGGTCACGAAGCTGAGAAAGAGCTGAACAAATGCCTTATATAAAGTAGTTGTTGATAACTTCATCAAGTGCCTTGAAATGAAGGGCGCCCCTGGCTAGCAGGGGCACTTTTTCCATGAAGCTCACTTTCATTTTGCATGTTCTTGCTTGTAGTATCTCGATACTTCATTGATGTTTGCTGGTGATCTCAGAATTAGATGATCTCGCTTGACGATGTGTTGAATATCCAACATGAAAATGAAGAATATGACTACTTCAGATGGATTTGATGACTGCATTTGTCCTTTGAGATCAAATGGCGCCTTTCTTGAACAGGGGCACTTTTTGATCCTTGACTGCATTTTCTCCTTGGTAGCAAGGCATGGTTTTCCCAGAGTTATCCCTTTACAATTTTGAGAATATCCTCCATCAAACGACATATTTTTTAACCTTTTTCCACTATGGATTCTTCATTGAAGCTTTTGAAACTGAGCTCTCAACACCTGGTACTGGCCAATCTGCCATTAATGGCTGTGGAGCTCCAAACTTTGTTCCTAAAAAATAAAAATAGACCCACCAGAGTAAAAACATGTTTTTTGATGATTCTGACTTGACCAGTGTGATCGTGAAGTCAATTAATCATATCAAAATCATTTTCAAACATTTTCAAGAAGGTCCTATTTTTTGGGGTTTCCCTAAAAATAGGGGCACGAAACCCTAATTTTCAAAATTTTAGAATTTTACACATATGTTCCTTGACAGAAACCCACAAAAACCTTATGTTTGGTTTGATGTAAAATAGACTTTTGACAACATTTTTACATGATTTAGCTCAATTTAAGTAGAATGCCAAAAAATTATTTTGTGTACAACATTAGGATCCATCTGGTGGCCATGTCAGATACCTACGACATAGGAGAACCGAGAATCTCAAGTTTCACAGACCAATACTTTTATTAGTTGGGAAATGGAGTCAGGACCTATTTCCTAATTCACACAATAATGGAAGTTCACCTATTGATTGGAGCTCACCTATTATTCACCTAATAACAAGACTACCGAAGAAATCACCTAATACACGACAATACTTCATGGAATGAGGAAACACATAACAACATAGCGTTAAAGAAAGAGAAAATTATTTACAAAATACTCACGCCATCCCCGAACGAACGAAATGTTTCAAGTACTTCCCACTATAGGGCAGTGGAAAGAGCCTCCCGTCTGAATGTGAGAGAATATAGGAATTCTCTCCTACAACATCATGGATCAGGAACGACCCCAGCCAAAGGGAGTCAAAATTTTCATGCATTCCCTTCGGCTCGTGTCTCTTGTCCCACAACATGACTTTGTCTCCGATCTCGAAGTCTCATTTTCGAGCCTTCTTGTTGAACATATTCTTCACTCTTTCTTGGTGCTGAGTGATCTTATCAACAACTTCCACCCTTTCTTCTTGTATTTATGTTAGGCACAAGATGCACTTTTGGTTTGGATCTCTAAACTCTTTATCTTCTACTGCAGATGCCAGCTGCAAAGCAGACAACTCCAGAGTGATGGGTAACACAACTTCTATGCCATACATGATAGTGAAAGGGGAAGTGTCGATAGCTCTTTTGGGCATGATCCTATCAGCCCAAAGAGGATCGTATAACTTCGTGTACCAAGCCCGTTGATTGGATTCAACAATCTTGTGCACAATTGTGACTATGTTCTTGTTTGACGATTCAACTTGTTCGTTGTCTTGTGCATAGTAATTTGAAGAATGGGACAGTGTGATGCCATAGTCAAAACAAAAACCTACTAACTCCTCTGACGAGAAGCTTGTAGTGTTGTCGGTCACGATCTTTCTTGGTACTCTGAAACGTGATGATATTTTCTTTGAGGAAACTGCACACAACTTCAGAAGTAGCATTCTTCGTAGGAATTGCCTCAACCCATTTGGTGAAGTAGTCCATTGCTATAAGGACATAAACATGGCCCTAACTGGAATGTGGGTTTATTGGACCTACAAAGTCGATACACCATTGCTGAAATGGCATATCTATTATTACCATCCTTAGTGGAATGACTACCAATTTGAGCTTAGCAACAAATTGTTGGCACTGTTGACATTTGCGCACCCAATCATATGTGTCGTAGAACCAAATTGGCTAGAAAAACTATGCCCATAAAATTTTGAATGTTGTGACCCTCAATGAAAAGTGGCCACTGCATGCTTCGTTGTGAAATTCTTCTAACAACCACCATTGTTGGTCTCTACCAACGCAAAGCAATAATGTTCCATCAAGCCCACACTTGTATAAAACATTACCTCACAACATATAGTTTTGTGCTCTTAACCTTAAGGTTCTTTTCTACTATTTTTCCAAGTGGGTTGGAAATTCTCCATAGGTTGCATAGTACCAAAGTTTTGAGTACCATTCCTCTACATAATCAACCAATAAGACCATTGGAAGGTCTTCTTCAATCTTTGTTTCCTCTTCGCCATCAGAAGCTTGATGATTTAGATCACCGTCCTCTGCTATGAGCTGACATAGACCTCTCCCACATATGAGTTTGGTTGGCTTGATCTTCAAGTCATATTCGTGGACCTTTGTGATCCAGTTGCCTCTTTTAGTGCCCATCTCCTGCTGAGTTAGAATGCTCTTGACTACAGGATTAGTGACGTACACTATTGTGTGAGAATTTAAGATATAGAATCTAAATTTTTTCACATCTCTCACAACTGTATAGGTGTTCTTTTCGATCTGGGAGCATCATAACTCATTGTTCTTGAAACTAATCCTCATGAAGGCAATTGGCGATTCTATCTCCTTGTTCAACTTTTGTGTCAGTATGGTAGAGAGGGTGTATTTTGGCGCATAACAATAAACAATGAATTCTTCATTGAAGTTAGGTCAGACCAACACTGGTGCCTTACTGATGGCTTCCTTTATCTTGATGAACGCCTCCTTTCCTTTGTCATTCCATTTGAAGGTGGTTGTATTTTTCATCATCACTGATATATCCTTGGTCAAATATGAGAAATCAGGTACAAATCTTTGTATGAAGTTCACTTTTCCGAAGAAGGAATGCACCTGAGTGGTATTGGTTGGGAGAGATAGGTTCTTGATTGAATCCACTCGATCAAGATCGATTCGAGTTCCCTCTTTGGAGACGATATGGCCCAATAGTTTGCATTCTATCACCACAAAGATATATTTCTCAGGATTCAATGATATATGATGATACCTACATCTCTCGAACACTTTCACTAAGTGTTGAAAATGGTCTTTTCGCTTCCTTGAGAAAGCGGTAAGGTGTCAAGGTAGATGGCGATTACTTTGTCCTTTAGGTCTCCAAACACCAAGTCCATGGCTTGCTGAAAGGTGGCAAGGATGTTGACGAGGCCGAAGGGCATCCTCTCATAGGCAAATGTTCCCCATGAGGTGGTGAACACTATCTTTATATGATCCTCCTTGGCCACCACAACTTGATTGTATCGAGAAAAGTCATCAAGTAGTGACAACATCTTCGATCTGGTTACCATCTACAAGGTGTGCTCCATGATAGGTAAAGGATAATTATCCTTTAATGATGATTGGTGTAGGTTCCCGAAGTCGACGCAAATCCATATTTCTCTATTCTTCTTATGCACTAGAATGATATTGGACACCCAAGTAGAATGATGGATGGGAAATATGATCTTGGCATCCACCATTTTTTGTACCTCCATATAGATTATGTCTTGGACACGTGGGTTGCAGTGCCTCTACTTCTGCTTAAAGGGCTTGATATCTGACTTGAGAGGAATTGTATGAGACAATTCCTTCAGTGTAAAGACCTTCAAATCTTCATAGGTCCATGCAAGGACATATTTGTACTATTTGAACAAGGAGATAAAGCTGTTGCTTTCCTCTATAGTGCAACATCTTCCCAAGTTGACGAGTCAGGGCTTGTCTTCGGTGCCGATGTTGAATTGAGTGTAATCAACAAATTTGTTGTTGTTTGAGTTTCTTTGATCTTGCACATGTCTATCATGCCTATGAAATATGTCCTCCAAGGATACTAGACCCTTGGGGATGTTGTTGCCTCTTAACTGGATGATGTCGGATTCTGTTGCTTCAAAATCTTCTCCTATGGATCCTTTGAAAGGAGAAGCACTACCTTCAAAGAATAATTCTTGATAATTGTCCCCCATGCAGAGGAAATATTTGATGTCATCATCATCATCAAAGATCTATCATTTTTTCATAGTTGTTGGGGACAACTGGCTTGTATACGAGCTCAATGGCTAAAGCATTTTGACGGAAGTCAGAATGGGGCATGAAGAGAGCAACCGATACCACAAGGGCATCCACTCTGCTATTTTTCTCATGTGGAATGTATCTAATGTTGAATGATTTAAACCAATCAATAGAATTCCGTACCCTTTGTCGATAATACTGAAAGCGACCTTTTCTTACTTGGCAGTGCTCTCTAACCTATTGGACGATCAACTTTGTGTCGCCTTCAACTTGGAGGTATTTTATGCTCATATCTCTTTCATTTTTGAGGCCTAGTATGAGCACCTCATATTCAATAGTGTTGTTTGTGTTATTGAACTGTAAGTGATAAACAAATGGGTACAAAGTTCCTTTGGGAGAGGTAATGACAACTCCCGCTCCCAAGCCTACTATTGAGAAACTTTCGTCGAATTGCATTGTCCACGTCTTTGAATTTTATTTTGATGTGCTTGTGGTAAATGCAACCTTCTTTTCTTCTCCGATTACTTCAGATAGCATGTTGTATGTACCGGGACCCATACTCTAATGTAGCACTTGTACTTGGGGGTCCAGAGACTTCACCACCGTGAGTCTATATTTAGCCTCTGGTTCCAAATTAAAGCTACGTTTCTTTAATGGGATTGTCGCGTATGACCAATCCAATTAAATCTCGCCTTTGATATCCTTGTAGAAGCTTCTTCTCAATAGCATCCCATAACTGATTGGAATGCCAACTATGAGGATGGTCATCATGATCTTCTTTGGACAGGATGCCACTCTTACTTGAGCATCCTTCAGTTGGATGACAAATGACACTGGTTTGGATTCAAGTGAGTAAAAATTGTCATGGGTTTCAGTGCATGATATACCCAATGATTTTATGATCTGCAAGGGCATGACATTGTTTGATGCTCTTGAGTCGATTATGCAGTTGTTGAGTTTGTAACCTTCCATATATAGAGATATTTAAAAGGGCTTCGACTTTTCTTCCGCTAGTATGGAAGATTCTAGCAACATGGGCTGAATGACAGCCTGCTTTTGTACTACTTTGAGAATCTGATCCATTTGATTAGGATGGTTCTGGAGACACTCCAACTGTGAGATCCGTACCTTCATCTTCATCATAGATTTCATGATGTCAAAGTTCATCGAGGATGGATCTTGAGCATTTGATGTGACGTTTTCCTGTGTAGACTTGGTATTAGAAGTGAAAGCTTCTTTTCCCTTTTCACTTGACTTCCGTCTTTCTTCTTCTTCTTTCTATGATTTGAAATTTTGAGTGCGTGTGAACACATACATCGACATATTCTCATGGTTGACAGCAAAAGAGTACTGACGGTAATCTTCTTCTTCTTGATTTTTGGGTTCGCTATGGAAGTATCTTGTTGTGGGTTCACTATCGAAGTTGTTCATTTGTGGTGAGACAACATTCACATTTGAAGGCACGAAACTTGAGCTTGGTGCTTGATCTCTGGTATATCCCATGATCTAATTCATCCTTTGATTCTCAAGGAATGTGGATCCGGTGTGTTCGTCTGCCTCATGGAAACAACATAACACATTAGATCTCTCGACCTCTACTCCTCTTTGCAGAGGTCCTTGATTTCTAGGCTTGTAGTTGTTGAAAGGTTGGAAATTATTCCTCTTCGACTGGTATGACTACTGAGGCTGGTACTATTGCTAAGGCTAGTAATGTTGTTGTTGTTGTTGTTGATATGGTAGTGGTGTGGGAAGTCCTTGCTTCCCTTGATTGGATGTCTGTCTCTTTAAGATAGTCACTTCATTTGCTACC
>CM021103.1:402855287-402877525 GCA_007115665.2 Sequoiadendron giganteum
AATCCACTCTTTCAAGTGGATATGAGTCCACTTGATCCATGAAGAACGAGGGGAGAATGACTTTCCCTTCATCATCAGATAGGCGCTCAATGTCTTTTGACATAAAGTCAACAATTTGTGAGAGCCTAAGCTGGCTATAGTTCCTTCTTCGTACTTCAAACTCATCGTCACAATTGACCCAATAATTTTCCATAGAAGATTCATGTGATGAGCATTGATCAAGATGCACTACATAAAGGTATCTTGGATCATATGACCTTTTATCAATGAGGTACTTGAGATTGAGTCTCACCGTTTCTTGGCTCATCAATTTGGCATCAACGGTTGTTTTACATCTGTAGAGTCCCATCTAGATGGGGAAGTTTGTAGTTGGCTTCTTCTTTAGGTGTAGCTAAGTGTGAACTTCAGCCAACTGCCTAAGGAACTCCATGAACACTACCTTATCTGAAGGGTAGCATGGCATCATGGCAGGGTGACCATTGTAAGCATACACACGTATGCAAGTGAAGATGGGGAATTGGATAAACCAATCTGCCCAATCCACCATTGCCTCCTTGGTTATTGGTGATATACACATATGCATCTCATGGTCGAGATCTCGTATGGTATGCATGATGAAGAGGTCACTTATCCATTTGAAGTGTTGTTCCACTAGAGTAAACTCAAGATGTAGAAAGTATTCATGGACCTTCTGCACACCTAAGGTCCCCATAGTGCTTAGTGTCCTGAAATCGCCTTGGCAGGAAATCGAGTATATAAGGTAGGAACACATGTAGAACCTATGAGCCTCTAGAAACTTGGTAATCTGTTGGTGGAGTGTGCCACTCATCAATGCGGCCCAGTCGTAATGTTCTCTTTTGCTGATAATCTTGGCAATGATGTAGAACATCCACGATTGAAATTGATTGCCCTCTTCCTGTCCAGTGATCTTGTTAAGTAGAGTGATCAACATTGCATACTTGTCACATAATTCTCCTCATCCAACCAATTTGGGAAAGTTGGCCTTTTTCACCTTTAACCACTATTTTTCCATTTTCTGCAAATAGCTGTCCTTTGATGCTTCAAATTCCTTTTCACATTTTTTCACCAATATGACCTTATTGGTCAAGCATGGTGGAATAGCAAAACATTTTTCGATGTCCTTTGGTTTCAAGCTACAAATCACCCTTCTATCCACTGATCGAATATATCGTGTGGTAGGATTGCAATGCTTAATGTAATCAATCACAAGCTCCACACTCTATAATGTGATAGGGATTGATGCGGCTTGAAGAAACTTAGATTCTTCTAAGTTTTGCGGTGTGATTTGATTCATGCCCTCCAAATCCTCTGAATTGACCTATGGGTTCTTCTAATGTAGATCTGTGTCAATCATTTTTAGGAAATCATGGTACAAGGCCGTCTTGGTCTTTTATTGTACTTGATAGTACTGCATCCCGAAAAATTTAAAGATCAACTGCGCACATGACCCTATTCTGATAATTTTCGTAAACCCCTAAAAATAGTGCTTACCCAAAAGTATTTTTTTTGAAAAAAATCTAGCACATGGGTTTTGTTCGTGCTTCAATGCTGAACAAACCAAGTTCCTTAGATTTTTTATTTTGACTTTTCCACAAAAATTCCTAAAAATAGGGGCAACAAGTTTGTTTTTTTTGGAAAATTTGAAGAGATGGGTTTTACTGGAAAATTATGCTGATCATACCCAGTTGGCCAGATCTGTGGTAGCCTATTATTTTTTTGTGACATGCAATAAATTTAAGACAGAAGAGAGGAATTAGACAAGAGGTAGACTGGAAGTTATTAGCTTCCTCGTAAAAATATAGCTCTGTATTCAACCTCTAAGAAGAAATCCCTTTATGCCACTAATCTTCAAAAATTATTGAAGAACGGTCCAAAACCCTTGTCAAATCTTGAAAAGACACCCTTGAGAGAAAATTGTTGTTTTGATCTTCAACCTGCAAAAGAAATAATGAAAAACGGGCACCTAGAGTTGATATATATGATTCAAGTCTGAATCCTTCAAGTTTGGGTGCCAACTCATGTCTTACGCCTGATCTAGTGTTCTAAAAGATGATTTCCACTAATTGTGGGATGTTTGGCCTCTTTTTGCCTCCAAAATCTCTTAACTCAAATCAACAAATTACCTTTGACCTTTTTGGTGTCCTCTTTGAGTGTTGAACATTTTTCATCATTTTTTCAGGCTAGAGTGCCTTTGTTTGATCCTTGCTCTCGATCATTTAGTTGATCTTTAGCATCTGCTGACAAATCTATTGTTGAGATGGAACAATCCTGAAGATGGATGCCTCAGAGTCATCAAGTCAGAAACCTAAGTTTGAGGCTCCAAATTCAAGGGTGCCTTTCTTCAGTAGGGTCACTTTTAGCTCTGACTTAGTCAAATTTTATGACTATTCTTCATTTTCACCATCTAGACCCTTCGTGCTTTGATCTGACATCACCGTTGACTAACGAGTTAGATGGATTTGTTTGATAGTGCATTGGGTAACCAACTTAGTCCTGGAAAGGATGATTGGTTTCTTAGCTCCTAAAGCTCTTTTTAGGTCCTTTAAATCCAAGGGCGCCCCTAGCTAATAAGGGTGCTTTTGACTTGTTGATTGATTATATTCATGCTATAAACTACCTTAATTTGATCATTGTCATCAAATGACTGAGTTGTCTGATGTCTTTGTTGATGGTTTTGTTGTCGATATCAATCAAAGTCGAGAAGGTCATCCTGGAGGTCACCGAGAAAATATATTGCATCTACATCCTGTGAACGTGTTGTTAGATTGGTCGCGAATCTAAGAGAGAGCTGAATAAATGCCTTGTATAAATCATCTGTTGATAACTTCATCAGGTGCCTTGAAATGAAGGGCGCCCCTGGCCAATAGGGGTGCTTTTTCCATGAAGCTCACTTTCATTTTGCATGTTCTTTGCAACATCTCCATACTTCATTGATGTTTGTCGGTGATCTCAAAATCAGATGATCTCACTTGACGATGTGTTGAATATCCAACATGAACATGAAGAAGATGACTACTTCTGATGGATCTGATGACTGCATTGGGCCTTTGAGATGAAAGGGTGCCTTTCTTCAATAGGGGCACTTTTTGATACTTGACTGCATTTTCTCCTTGGTAGCAAGGTGCGGGTTTCCCAAAGTTAGCCAAATTTTGGCATTTTCAATTCTGAGAATCTCCTCCATCATACAACATATTTTTTAACATTTTTTGTGATGGATTCTTTGTTGAAGGTTTTGAAACTTAGCTCTCAACACCTGGTATTGGCCAATATGCCATTAGTGGCTGTAGAGCTTCTAACTTTGTTCCTAAAAAATAAAAATAGACCCACTAGAGTAAAACATGTTTTTTGATGATTTCAACTTGACCAGTGTGATCGTGAAGTTGATTAATCCTATCAAAATCATTTTCAATCATTTCTGGGAAGGTCCTATTTTCAGGGGTTTCCCTAAAAATAGGCGCACGAAATCCTAATTTTTAAGTTTTCAAAATTTTACACATATGTTCCTTGACAGAAACCCACAAAAACATTATGTTTGGTTTGACCTAAAACAAAATTTTGGCGACATGTATACATGATTTAGCTCAATTTAAGAAGAATGCCAAAAAAATATTTTGGGTACAACAAGGTGAAAGAAAGGTCTTCCTAAATCTATATCCCATTCTCATCCTAGAGTTATGGGTGTGATCAAATAGATTCAATTTTGGCATTGTTTAAGTGGCGCCCTAGGGGTCCATGTTTCTTCTTGGTCAAAGTTCTGTGTAGCAACTAGTTTGTAAATGTATCTTCTTTTGACTCATTTAGTTGGTTTTCTCTTTTTGTCCCATATCCCATGGTACTTGTTTTATCTACTAATTGAATATTCTATTGTACAATTTTCTAGGCCCTTTCAATTCCATTTTTATCAATAAGAAAAAAATTATCGCCAAGTGTTGTAAGATGATATCCTTGCTAAGCCAATTAGTATACTAAAACTTTAATCGAAGATCTCTTGAAGTTACAATTACCTTAGTATACAAGTATACTTAAATAAAAAAGGGCCTAAATCTTATATACATAATTATATTCTAAAACTAATAGGAGATTCCACATAGATCAATTTACTACATTTTTCCTTCAAACAATAATGCTTATCAATATTTGAGATAATATAACTATGCTCACAATTTATAATTGCAATACTTCCTTGAAAAAGCCTAAAGACCAAAGAATATTAGTAAACCTAGGAGTTGCTCAATGAGAGTATAAACAACCCATGTCAAACAATAAATTAACCAAAACTAGATACAGTGGTTCTAAGTATTCATAATAATAAATAAGCAACCGTACATAATATTTGACATTTGAAGAACTCAAACAATATTTCTCACCATAGCATGCTAGAACATTTTTAATTATCCTATAAAAAAATGACCATCAAATATTAAGATGTATTTATGTGAAGGTAATGATCTTATAGTTCATATGGAAAAAATGTTGGGGATACAGAGGGTCTGCCATCATAGAACGAAAGTCTAAAACAAGAGTGCCTTAGTGATTTTCATTTCTTCAAATCACATCAAAGACAAACTATGCCATAAAGCGGAAATAGGCACAGTGGATCCCCCATTGATCTTTTTGAGAAAAGTAAGTGCGAACAAGAAAGAAGATTCAACACAAGAATAGATTTAGATTGCAGAATCAAACAACATTAAAGAAAAACATGTGGATACAAAGATATACATGGGGAAAACCCTTTCGGGTAAAAAACCCCACCCTCCAAAACACCCAACTCACTTGTATTATTCAGTAACAAAATAGTTACAATACAATATCAGAGCTATGCTCTTCAGAAGATTACATCTTGTCCATCTGGAGAAAGCAGGCAACACAAAATATAGAATTTTCATATAGTTACAATGTCTTCAAATGAAATACTATGTAGATTCCCTTCAGCTCCTCAATTGACTGTCTCAGCCAGCCTCATGGCTAGCCCAGCCTCTAGGAATCTCAGGTTCACATCTTTCCTGATCTGAGAGTCTAAGTGTTCACGGTTACAACAATATGCAAAACCGCTCAAACACTCTCAACCTCTCTCTCTTTGCTCATCACCATTGATCTTGCACACGAGATTACTTTATAATCTCTAACTGTGTTCCTACCTATTCTTCCCGTTCAAGCAATCAACAGTCATCAAGATAATTAATTATCCTACCTGCAAGCTTCCATCATTCTCTAATAACGTGCACCACTTATTCAGCCAGCTGCATCGAGCTGTGCAACATTAAATCGGTTGTAGATACATGTACGACAACCTCTATTCAAATAATGCAGCCTATCGCAATTAGAAAATAATCTTTCGACCAACCAGATCTTAAAGATCTTGCCACATGTCGCTTTCCCATTCGTTCGCTGCTTTGACTCCTAGTCAAGCTTGGTCAAGCTCGACCAACTGAGCTATGAGCTCATACTGGCTTCCCTCGTGCTACTGCTCCAAGTCCATTCATCCACCGCAGTATGGTAGTGATCCCATGTCGACCATTTCTTTGCCTGCAATCGCACCACCGTTGGGCTTGGTTTTTCCCACCACAATATGGCGGTGACTACTAGGCAAACTGCCATAGTCACTTCCGTGCTACTACGGAGGCAGCTAGGCCACCCCATGGTAGGGCGGTGACCGCCATGGAAAACTGCCAGTTGTCTTACCGTGGCCACTGCGATGGGGCTTCTCACCGCCCATGGTAAGGCGGTAACCGCCAAACATAACTGCCACCCTTCAATTGCCAGCAACCATTCCTGCATTGCTCACTGCGCTACCTCCATCGCTAGACAGAGACCCCGTGGTAAGGAGCTAAGGAATCGCTCCACCACCGTGCCACTCATTGCACCACCATGCCACCGATGAGAAACCTACGCGGTAAGGAGGTAATAGCCACACAAACCGCCAAGGCTTCACCGTGCCACCGCCAAGCAAGGAAGAGACCGCCGCAGTAAGGCAGTGACACTGCCCAATTGTCAGACCAAGTAGGGTGGTCTGCGGTAAAGCAGTAAACCACTTAACTACACCACCAAGGAAAGCTTGCAACGGTAAAGGCCATAAACATGGAGAAATCGCCCAAGTCCAAGGGATCCAGAAATTTAAGGCATAATTTCCCAACAATCTCCTACTTGACAAAGACTTATTGGCTTCCTCCAAATGCGAACAAGGACCAACACCATGCTTTCATGCTCCAACCAAGACACCTGCAACGACATCCGATAAATGTCCACCATCTTAGGCAACAACTCCAAACATCCACCATAGGAAAAAAGGAACAAGCCAGGGCACAAATGCACTAGTCTACAGAACACAAGCATCGGATCCTTCAGGTGGAAAAAGCACCACAACAACAACAACAAATCACTCAAACGTGAACATAAAATAAGAAACCATTCTCCAAAACAAGATAAATCATCAGCTAGAAAAGTAACTACAAAACTGACTGCCCTCATCCAACTGATCCAACCCATGTGACTAAAAAACCAGCATCCACAACTCATGCTATTTCATCCAATCACCCATACCTCAAAGGTATGCACATTAGTAGACTCATGCCATCACATATTCACCCATCAGCAATAGAATATAAGCACCATGTTTTAGCCAGTCAAAAGACCAAACACATCTAAGTACTCCCACTGCAAGGGTACTACAAAGAACCACAATGAGTGCATTCAACGCATCTCTTCGTTAGCATCCCAACAAACAAGACACCATCACAAGTGATCCAGGCATACCAAGTCCACCAATCTCTGCACATAGAAAAAATGTAACCATGTAGTTACAAGGAACATCCACACTAATATGCACAACTTGCACCCACCTGCTGCAAGATACATTTATCTCAATAGTCTTCCATAGTTGTTCCAAGGTGTCCATATCTGACTAAAGAAGGAAGCACAAGAACCTTCATGTCATCACCCTAGTGACAACACATGACCACAAAAAATAGTGACCAACATGGCTCCACATATATCTAAAGTCATATGAACATACAGGAAGAAAATACCAGATTAGAGAGAAAACAACAAATCATAACATGTAGCATCCTCCTACATACACTTCTAAATGCTAGTTGTGTTAAGAGTGATCTTCTTCACATCCCAAGGGAAATGCCATAACAACACCCAATAGCTCCATGGATGTAAGAATCTCAAAGAAGATCAAACTAACCCATATAAACATCTCCTATCAGTCCTGAAAAGTACAAGGAGATAAACTATGTTGTCCATCTTTCACTATGAGTCCTCCAGAATCTTAACACAACAATTCAAAATCCATATCTATGAAAGATAACCATAAAACACATCTGAAAGATATAATGGGAAAATACCTCTCAAATAAACTTCACCATCGAGCAGACCAAGAGAAAAAATAGAAAAATGCTCCTCCAAGATATACAAGTCATCATGACTTACCCAAGAGCACTTTCCTTCTTGGTCTCTGTTGAACTCGCATTCAACCAAGGTGTAGGCTACTTAGACTTTCAACTGTAAACAACAACATTCTCAAAAGAATTCCAGCCTCACCTTATTCTCCATGCATCCATAAGCACCAACAACCTGTCATCCCATGCTAACTCTAATCTGCATTACTGCACTTAACATGAAGTCCTCAAGCATATGACCAAAGTACTCAAAACATAAAGAAACCCCAAACCACTATCAAAGCTCCAAACTAGATGAACCAGGAGCTTATCATTACATCATGATCTTACACATCCCCCTTAGGAGATACCATGCTTCAGGTGAACAAGCTATGGTCTCAAGAACAATGCAAGATGCCAAAACTCTAATGCACAAGCAAGAGTACACATGACATCAAGCAAACAAACTCTAAACCAACATCACCTGTCAAGCACCGCCAACATCTCAGCCAAAGACTACCAAGGTCCTTCATGGATCCAAGATGTTGCACATCTTCAAATAGTGACCATGCAGATGCGAAAGAACACTTCTACAAAATCAAAGAAGATTATTCACCAGCAAGTGATGAATCCACAATCACTGCTAAAGCTCCCACTGAACTGTGATACTGAGCTTTCCAAGCATCATGACCAAACATTTGCTAATCCAAAAACCTCTAGGTACAAATGACAACATGTCCATCAAACAACAACTCTGAACAACACCAAGATTACCAGATCACACAGACCACACCATCACTGTCAAAAGCTTACACAAGCCAGTGTATCAATCTCTCCATGACATCGTGATACACACGCTACAAGTATCCATAGTCGACTACTCAGGTACTCAACACTGTCCATCTTCTCATCTCAAAACAACCATGCCAATGCACAAGTGACCACAAACAAGGCCAACTAATAGATTTGCACCACACTATTACAACCTCATGGATATTGACAATCCACTTCCGAGTTGTATCACAACAAAAATACAGGTAAAGACAAATCACAAAATTGCACAACTCGTGGATGCAACCAATGAAGCCTGCAAATCTATCATTTCACTGAAACTGCAAAACTGAGATCATCAAAGAGAACAACCACTTAGACAACTTGACTCAAACACTAGATCAATAGTAGATCCGATTTTCCAATCATGTCCACAACTCAAGCACCATAGTCTAGGAAACCAGCAAAGAAAAAACCACAAGAATGCTGAATGAAAAAGACATACCAACATTCCTATGCAGAGAAGACATCACACCTTCTCAAAACCATGTCGAACTGCAACCATCTCATCTATTCACACCCCAAAAGCCAAGGTCTAAAAAATAGCTTAACAATAGCTCCACAAGTTTTCCTTGACCATGTAAAACCTGCAAAACCACAGTGTTTATAAAACACCCATGCACGTCCATATTCATTGCTCATTTGGACGACTCAAGAGTCTACACACAACCATCATGGTTAACCAAAACAATGAAAAAACATGAATATGCATCATATAATTTTTAGGAAAATCTTACAATAAGCCTTCAGAGCCAAAAACATTAATATGAGACATGCGAGTGCAAGATACAGGTAAGTAGGAACAACAAGTCCATTTCAGACCAGTTCGAAAACCACAACCATGCACAAGCATATGAGAGAGCCAGGCTATACAGAAGTTACAAACCACCCAGATCAATTTCATAGGCTTCATGCAATCAGAGCAATAGAGAAACTGCCTTTAGTGCTAAGTCAAAACACCCAGCACAAGCACAATACTCAATGGATGAACAATAGCACAAGCAACTCCATACCGCTAGGGAGCCTCTTACACATACACCCAATATGAACCACTCTTTGCTGCAACACAACCAAAAGTATACCTCACGCCCCTTGCATCAGGATCATTTGCCACCAACCAAGAGCCTCAAACCACATCGTCACAATGTGATCAAATCTAGTATCTCCAACGTCTTTCATGATGCGTGTTGAATCAAAGAAGCAACAACTTCCACTCATTGAAAGATCAAGTAACAATAGATTCCTCCAGATTTTCTCAAGCTTTCTAGGCTAAGAAATACTCACAGGAGAAATACCCAGAACTTCAGTAACCAAGAGAAGGCTCTGATACCACTTGTTGGTATCATGAACAAGCTTGACCTCCCTTAACCAACTTTGATACCACTTGTTGGGGATACGAAGGGTCTGTCATCGTAGAATAGATGTCTAAAACAATAGTACCTTAGTGATTTTCATTTCTTCAAATCAAATCAAAGACACAAACTATTCCATAAAGCGGAAACAGGCATAGTGGATCCCCCATTGATCTTTCTGAGAAAAGTAAATGCGAACAAGAAAACAGATTCAACACAAGCACACATTCAGATTGCAAAATCAAACAACATGAAAGACAAACATGTGGACACAAAGATATACGTGGAGAAAACCCTTTCGGGTAAAAAACCCCACCCTCCAAAACACTCAACTCACTTGTATTATTCAGTAACAAAACAGTTACAATACAATATCAGAGCTATGCTCTTCAGAAGATTACATCTTTTCCATCTGGAGAAAGCAAGCAACACAAAATACAAAATCTTCACACAGTTACAATGTCTTCAAACGACATACTATGTAGATTCCCTTCAGCTCCTCAGTTGACTATCACAACCAACCTCATGGCCAACCCAACCTCTAGGCATCTCAGGTTCACATCTTTCCTGATCTGAGAGTCTAAGTGTTCACGGTTACAACAATATGCAAAACTGCTCGAACACTCTCAGCCTCTCTCTCTTTGCTCATCACCGTTGATCTTGCACATGAGATTACTTTATAATCTATAATCGTGTGCCTACCTATTCCGCCTGTTCAAGCAATCAACAGTCATCAGGATAATTAATTATCCTACTAGCAAGCTTCCATCATTCCTTGATAATGTGCACCACTTATTCAGCTAGGTGCATTGATTCGTGCAACACTAAATTAGTTGCAGAGACATGTACATCAACCTCCATTCAAATAATATAGCCTATCACAATCAGAAAATAATCTTTTGACCAACCAGATCTTAAAGATCTTGCCACGTGTCACTTTCCCATTTGTTCACTGCTTTGAATCCTAGTCAAGCTCGGTCAAGCTCAATCAACTGAGCTCATATTGGCTTCCCCCATGCTACCGCTCTGAGTCCATTCATCCACCACGGTATGGCGGTTAGCCCATGTCGACCCATTCTCTGTCTGCAACCACACCACCGCTGGGCTTGGTTTTTCCCAGCATGGTATGGCGGTGACTTCCTAGAAGACCACCACGGTCACTTCCATGCTACCACAGAGGCCATGATGCCACCCCATGGTAGGGAAGTGACCACCTTGGTAGACCGCCAGTGGTATTTCTATGGCCACCACGGTGAGGCTTCTCACCGCCCACGATAAGGTAGTAATCATCGAACATAACCGCTGCCCTTCAACTGCCAATGGCCACTCCTGCGTCGCTCACTATGCTACCTCCACCGCTAGAAAGAGACATCATGGTAATGAGGTAAGGAATCGCTCCACCACCATGCCACCGATGAGCAACCTCCGTGATAAGGAGGTAACAACCACGCGGACCGTCGAGCCTTCACCGTGCCACCGCCAAGCAGGGAAGAGACCGCTGCGGTAAGGTGGTGACACTGCCCAACCGTCGGACCAAGTAGGGTGGCCCATGGTAAAGTGGTAAACCTCTCAACCGCACCGCCAAGGAAAGCTTGCAGCGATGCAGCGGTAAAGGCTAGAAACATGGAGAAATTGCCCAAGTCCAAAAGGGATCCAAAAAGTTGAGGCATAATTTCCAAACAAAAAATATAGGCACATCATAGTATTGGTAGTATAGAGTTTTGTTTAGGTTTAGAACACTATCACAACACTCTTGATCATTTTCTCAACAATTTTATGTGCAATACTAAGAGTATTAAACATCATAAAGACCATACAAGTTTCTCAACAAAATAGAGGCTAACACACTTTCCTTAAAATAAACTAATATATATATATATATATATATATATATAGCTATTATAGTACAACTTATACATACACCATGACATCTCAAATTATTATGAATATTGTTGGTTTTTCAATTCACACCTCTAGAATGCAGATTAGAAATAGATAGCTATGCATAGGTGAACTGCTCTTCAAATTAGGAGGGGAAGCTCCCTCTTCGCTGATGATGCTTAAAAAGAAAAGAATACTAAACTACTACCAATATTTTTTATTCTCAACTAAGAGCACAAGGTTATAAAACTATTTACATCGTAGTTGAGGTTTTCTCTTTTCCAGAACTTCAACTACAACTAGGCCTACACTAAAGACATTTCTAACAACTCAAGTAAATTCAGAATTTGAGAATCAAAAGTAAACAAGGAATAATTTGATTAACACAAAAAATTAAACAAACTTACTTCTAGATAACACCTGAAGACTCATTGTACTTATAGGATGTAAGCTGAAATAGAGATTATATAAGCAAAACACATAAGACAAAATACTGAAAGAGTTTGAGATAGTAGATTAGACCAAAATAGGCATGAGATTTCATTCCTTAATTTTATAACATCAATTACAATTCTGGGACAACAGATTGTAGCAATGACAGGTTTACAATGTTCAATCAAACCATATTACATTTGAAACAAATTAAACATTGATTGAACAAAAATTTGCAGCAAGGGTAGGCTTGCAAACTTTCTCTTACACAAACTGAACAAACATTGAATAAAAAAGTTGCAGTAAAAGTAGGCTCAACGATTTGTTATCACAATGATAGTTCCAAAAACAATGGGAAAGGATGCCCTTATTTATACACAAACAAGGAGTAGATAACCCTAAAATCTCCTTTCTTTAAGCTAACTATACTTGCCAACTTGCAAGCTTTATTTCTAAAACTAACACAAGACAACTAAATAATCACTTGCTAAAAACAAAAAGCAGGGAAATTTTCAACTATACATTTTATTTTTTCCTATTTCACAAAAAATAGATAAGCATGAGACAAGAATAACAAGTCCAACTTAAAAAAAGCGTCGAGTTAACTGCTGCTTTTAGTTCTATTTTTGGAAATCTTCGCTATCCCAAAAAGATGACCCACTCATTGATAATTTGGGAACCTATATCCACTAAAAATATAGTAACTTCCTCTTTGTGAAGAGTATTGATACTATCCAGAGTAATAATCCACTTTTCTAGGATCTCCTCACCTTCTGCAATAAAACTTAGAGATTCTTTCATTTCTTTTGCTACTTTATCAAATTTTGCTGACAACGTGACAACATGATTCATCTTGTTGGCAATAGGATCACTACTAAAAATGCCACAAATGAGATTCTAGAACTATTTTTACACTTCACCAAGATCAATGAAAGTGCCATCATTATGATGATATTTTCAAGGGATATGTGAAACAAATGTGCTTATGAACTTGAGGACATCAACAACCTTTTGTCCATATTCAACCAGTTCTTTAGATTTTCTCTCATAGGTTTTTACTTTGAAGAGTTGTTCTCTCCAAGCAAACATCTTCTTCTTATGCTCTTCTATAATGATTGAACCATAAACCATCCTCAAGTAGGAAATTATGATCTCATGCATTGGTTCCACTTCTGTCATACACTGCTCAAACCCTAGAATCTTTTGGTGAAGATCATGGGTGTTATACCTTAATTGGTATATCTCTATAAGTATAAATCTACCCCTAGTGATGAATTCCTCTATCCAATCTCACATATGCTTCTCGTATATAACCAACTGACTTAATTGATGTTGATCTGCCGGTGACTCCAAAATATATGGAAGTAACAAAGTGGCTTGTGAAGTTCCATGAAGGAGATTAAAAATATTTTTCCGCAGTTGCCAAATATCATCCTTGAGGGATGTCTTATCTTCTCCATCCTTGAGAACTCATTCCTTTAGATTATCTGCTGCAACTTAGAAGAGATTCACAATAATATGTTAGATGCTTCAATTGAGAATGGCACTAATAACCTCAAAGTCATCGATTTCAACTTAATCAACGTTCTTGTCCTCCAGAGGTGCAGCTGTCTCAAGGCTAATCTCACCATTATAATTCTTCTTCATGTGAAATTGCTTCTTAAATTTCTTTACTCTTGTGTCTTGGTAAATGCTTTCAAGTTCAAAAAATTTCAACTAATATGAAGGCTTCCTCCTCTTCCTTCCCAAGATGTTCTCAACCCAAGACGGGGTGTCTTTACGAACTTCTTTGGGAGGCTCAGTTCCAGTTCCATCAACTCTTGATGAATCAATATTGTTGAATCTCTCTTGTGCAAATTTGTCCTTGATGACAATATATGTTACTCTGGCATTTTGATGGTTACTCTTTTAGTTGATCTGCTTTCCTGATTGGCATAATTTACTTCACAATTGTTACTATATATAGTGGTATTGATAATTTAACTCCATGTTCAAATCTCAATTAAGGCATTCTGGTTACAGGTTCTATGTTCCATTCTTCAGGTGACATGTTTCTGTTTTCATAATTTGTGCTTCAGTGTTTCACTTGGTTACATGTGTTTGGAATGTTCTGTTCTTCTACAGGTTGATTAATTATGGCTTGATTAGTTACAAGCATCTTGAAATTGAAATATGCTCTTGATACTCATCACAGGTATATGTCTCTACTTTTAGTCCATGGCATGGGTATGAGGAATAATTTTTTAATGTTTTGAGCACTTCGTATTCAATTTTTGGCATATTATAGGAAATTGATCATTACTGTGCTTATGGGCTTTGAGATACACAGTCTTCATTCTTGATTCACTTCGTGCATGGTAATTTGCTTTGAGAACTTAACTTTTTTTGTTCTTATCTCTTCTCAAGGAATTGACCATTATCTTTGGCACACTATATGCCATTGGATTTTAATGTGATGGAAAATCGGCCTTGGTTAAAGGTATAATGTTTGATCTCTCATCTGCATTTGAATCAAGTCTATTGTTTGATATTTACTTGGGCCTAAAGGCCGACAACAGGTAAAGGCATTGGTTAATATTTTAATGTCACATTGGAAGTGACTTAGCCTTGACTACTTGGGAACATTAAGCCTTATGATTTTGACACTTTACATGAAATAATGCTTGTCATTATTGAGTCGACATTACACATGCTTAGTCTTTGATTCAGGAAACGAGTTGGTCGGCATGACTTTGGATTGCTTTGGCTATGGATTTCAAATATCATTATGAGTTTCTTTTCAATTATTATGTCTATCCTTTTGAACTCCAAATGCTAACGCATTTTGCAAAGGATTTCATTTGTTTGGTTTGGAAGTTTAGGTCAAAAAATTGCATTCTCTCTGTTCACGTTTTTGGAACCCCTTTGCTGACCGCCACCATGGAATCTTGTCCTTAGCCGTTTCTCTGCACCCTCTGGTGTTCTGATCTTGGACAACATGTGGGGGAGGTGAGAGGACCATTACATTGGTCATTCTGTGTGTCTGCTTCCTATCGCTGGTTGAAGGCATGAGTTTGGAAGGTGCCTTGGCCATTTCTTTTGTTTGCAGATCTGGTAATCTTTTTCTTGACATCATCTTCATCATTATTCTCAGGCACTCCTTTTTGACTGTAGTGCAGATGCATTACCTCTACTGGCAAGGTTGTTAGTGATATGTGCTCTTTTTCTTCTATTTGGAAAATGGAAAAAATGAAAAGTTAAGTGGTTTTTGAGTAGATTTGGTGCATGTCATTTTTACCTCTTAGAAATGCATACATATTTAATGTATCTTTTTAAATCTGTTGCTGCACTTAAGGGATAGTGATTTCAATTCGTGGGTAATCACAAAATCTTCAGTAACTGCTTTTGAAAGCATGATTATTTGATTTCTAGTTGTGGGCAATCATAATATCCTCGAATCTCTTCAGTTTATCACCTGGGTTCATTTATAATGGTTCTTGGTTGCATTTTCTGAAGGTTATCATATCAATTTTGTGAAATGTGTTTTTGTGTTTGTGGGTCATCTTGAAAGCTTCAAAATTCTTCAGTTCCTTACCTAGAGTCAATGGTAACTGCTATTAAATGCATGATTAATTGTTTTCGGTTACATTGTTGTGACAGCCAGGGTAAAATGGATATTATTCATGAATTTAATAGATGTGTTTTCACTGTTTTGGATAAGCACTGCCTGTGCAAGCTGCTTGTGAAGAAAAGAAGTTCAGTTACACCTCTATTTTTGAAGTCTATTGTTCTATTCTTGTCAGAAAGAAAAAATTCTATCTCTCAGGGACATGGTATCTTCTGGAACTGTTGCTTGACAGTAGCATTGTAACCTGAAAATTATTTTTGTCTAATTCTTTGAAAGTGGAAAATGAGCAACTGTTGTAATCCTTCCTGGAATGTAATGATGGATTCTATAAAAAGAAAAAAATAGAGAGATTAGGGATTTATCATTACAAAAAAACCTAAATAGAAAAAATGAGAGGAGTGCACTTCTATTTATTGAAAAGATAGGGTAATTATCTTTTGATGTTGAAAATATGGAAAACACAATGTGTTGTCAGTTTTGTATTTTGTATCATGAAAGATTGAAAAACAGAAAGTGAGAAAAAGAAAATATCATATCTCTGTAATACAATTTGATGAGAAGTTGTATTGACACTATAACTATATTTTTCTTCAAGCTATATCAAGGCTTGATAATGAATGGAATTATGAAGAGTCATTCTTGACTCTTGAGAATTCTATGCATTATCTGTCAAGAGGCACTTGACAGAAATCAGAGAAATAGAGAGATCCTCTATATCATTGTATGTTCTATTGAAAAATAGAAAAGGGGTTGGTGCTCCTTGAGATTGGTGTCTCTAAATAGAGGGTTTGGTGCTCCTTGAGTCGATGCTCAAAAATCAGCCATTGAGGCATTGTCAAAATAATTATTGAAATGAAAGCCTGAAAAAGGTAGTAGGTTCAGGAGTGGTTTTTCTATCCCAAGAGGGTTTTCCACTCGACATATCTTGTGTCTATTTGAGTTTATGTGATTCATTTGGTTCAATGATTTATTGCTTTAAAATGATATGTTTCAATATTCTCATTTCAGTTTATGTGATTGCATTCAATACATGAATGATTCTATCATTGATAAATGAGAGCATATATCTGGTTTATTTTAGTTTCGGTTAAATTTGGTAAAGAATTTAATAACACTAATTCACCCCCCCTCTCAGTGTCTATTCATTCCATCAATTGGTATCAGAGCCTAGGGTCCTCTGATAGGTCTTTCCAACCTAGGATTGATTCTGAACTTGGAGTCTATTCAAAATGTCTCAAGCTCATGAAGGTACTTCCATGAATAGAGCTCCATTATTTGATGGAATTGATTATGTATTCTAGAAAATCAGAATGGAGACTTATTTAAATTCTATTGACATCGATGTCTGGAGCATAGTATTGTCTAGGTACACTATACCATCTACTTTGCCTACTACTTCTGATGAAAAGAAAAGATATGAAACCAATGCAAGAGAAAAACATGCTCTTCTGTGTGCTTTGACTAAAGATGTCTTCATCAAAGTCATGCACTGCAGTTCTGCTAGGGAAATCTAGACTAAAATTGAAACTATCTATCAAGGAAATGAAAAAAGTAAAATATTCTAAATTCCTCACTTTTAAACACCAGTTTGAAGAATTAAAAATGAGGGACGATGAAAAAGTAGCTGACTAATTTTTGAGAGTTGATGAAATAGTCAATGCCATGAAGGGTCTAGAAGAAGAAGTTAAGGAATTTGATGTTGTAACTAAGGTCATCAAAACCTTAGGAACAAATTTTGAAGCTAAGGTAGCTACTCTAGAAGAGAAGAAACACTTTATCTAGCTTACCCTTGACAGCCTACAAGGCACTCTGATAGCCTATGAAATGAGGATTAGTAAAAAAAAGACCAATGCAAAAGAAAAAACATTTAATATTGAAAGGAAAGAAAATGAAGAGCTCACTGAATCAAAATTTTCTAATTCTAAAGAATCCCATTTTGTAAGAAAACTCAAAAAGGGTTTGGGAAAATATAAGGGAAAACTTACCTTCAAATGCTTTAACTATGGAAAAATAGGCCACTTTGCTTCAAAGTGCCCCTATGGTGACACAAACAATGATAACGAAAAATCTGAAAAATTTGCCAAGAAAAAGGCTTATAGACCCAAACATAAATTCAATTTCAAAAAGAAGAAAAGTTTGTTAAGCAAAAATGAAACAGACTCTGAATCTGAAGATTCTCTAGATGAAGCGGATGAAAATCTCTTCATGGTTGAAGTCATTCAACAAGATGAAACTAACAACAATGATGCTGAAGATGGTGAAGTGGATTATGAAGGAGAAATGAAATGTGCTCTAAAAGAGCTAAGGAAACTTAAAAAACTAATGCATGCTCAAGAACAAAATACTGCTCAAGATACTTCACAAGAGCAACTCATAAATCTCGAGATAGTCTCATTAAAAACTCAACTTGAAGAATCTAAAAGAGTTGAAGACTGTCTTCGTATTGGCATAAGCTTTAAAGATCAAGAAATTCAAAAACTTGAACATGAGATTGTAGATCTCAGAAAGACCATTGAGAAATATGAAAGCACTCTTAAACTGAACAATGATAAAATTGGTATTGGTTTTGTGAAAGGTGAATATTTAAATAACAGTACAAAGGACAATGTTGTTGTTGGAAACAAAACTCCTGAACTCAAACATCCTGATTTTGACAAGGATCATGTTCATTCTCTTAGGAGCAACAAAATGGCTTATAACTCGTACCCTTTCTTTTATGGGTATTGTTACCTCTGCAAAAAATTTGGTCACAAGGTGAACTCTTGCAGATTTATGAATTCTAGAACACCTAGATTTGGTTTTAGGCAGAATCATGGATTTTCTAGATAGATTAGATGTTTCACATGCAAGTCTTTGGGTCATTCTGCTAAGCAATGTAATGCTGATCAGCAGAATAAACAACTAAAAACAATCAAGGTCTGGAAACTCAAAGTTGTCAACACCATAGAATAGACTATGCTAGTTCAAACTACTTTCCACTCCAAGAAAAAGGACTTATGGGTCCTGGACAGTGGCTGTTCAAACCACATGACTAGTGACAAAGAAAAGTTTACTAATCTAGAAGACTATGTTGGTGGATATGTAAAGTTTGGAGACAACTCTGGAATTCAAATCAAAGGTATAGGTTCTCTTTTTTTGAATGAAGACACTCATATTTACAACGTATATTATGTAGAAGGATTAAAACATAACCTTCTAAGTGTCAGTCAAATCTGTGATAGTGGCTATCAGGTCCTGTTCACTTCACATGGGTGTGAAATCAAAAACAAGACTGGAAAAGCTATTGTTGCTGGAAGAAGGACTAAGGGAAATGTCTACAATTTACTTGAAACTTCTGGAAATGAAACAATCAAGGTATGTGCTTAATGAGTCATGTTGAGGAAAGCTAGCTGTGGCACAAGAGACTAGGTCATATTAATTTTGACAATATGGTTAGAATTAGTAAAAATCAGAATGTAAGAGGTCTACCTATTCTCAAAAAGCCTGATAATGCAATATGCAAAGATATGTATGCAAAGGATATGCTCAGCAAGAAGGTATTGACTTAGGTGAAACCTTTGCACCAGTTGCTAGGCTTGAATCAATTAGAATTTTCTTGGAATATTATATTTTCAAAAAATTTACTATATATTAAATGGTTGTAAAAACTACCTTTTTGAATGGGTACTTAGAAGAAGAAGTTTACATAGAACATCTTGAAGGGTTTACCTGTAAAAAAAAACCCAATCATGTCTACAGGCTGAAAAAGGCTCTATATGGCCTAAAACAAGCTCCTAGAGCTTGGTACTCCAGATTAGATAGTCACTTACTATCAAAAGGTTTCATTAGAAGAGGAGTAGACAGTAATCTGTATGCTAAAATTAAGGGTTTGATATTCTTGTTGTTGAAATTTATGTTGATGACACCATTTTTGGTTGCAACAATATTCCCTTGAGTCAAGAATTCTCACAAATCATGGAATCTGAATTTGAAATGTCTATGTTGGGAGAACTATCATTCTTCTTAGGTATTCAAATTCCATAACTTGAATCTAGCATCTTTCTATCTCAAACAAGATATGCAAAGGATATGTTAAAAGTTTTAAATGGATGAATGCCATCCAATTAGCACACCAATGGAAATAGGCTATAAAATTAGCAAGGTTGATGACTCTCCTATTGTCAACCCAACTGACTATAGGTCAATGATAGGCAACCTATTATATCTAACAACCTCAAGACCTGACATAATGCAAGTTGTTTGCATGGTTGCTCGATTTCAGGCATCTCCTAAGGAATCCCACATCAATGCTATTAGTAGAATTCTTAAATATGTACAAGGCACAATTGATTATGGGCTCTGGTATCCCAGAAGCAATGATTTATCCTTAGTGGCATATATTGATTCTGACTGGGCAGGTCTTCTAGATGATAGAAAAGGAACCAGTGGTGTTGATTTCTTTCTTGGTGATCATTTAGTGGCTTGGCACAACAAAAAACAAGAATCTGTTTCACTCTCTACTACTGAAGCAGAATATATAGCTACCACTTCTTACTGCACTCAGGTAATTTGGATGTCTTAGACATTATCAAACATGGGTATTGAAATTCCAAAGCCTATTACTATTCTATGTGATAATACTAGTGCAATCAATATCTCAAAAAATCTTGTTATGCACTCTCGAACTAAACACATAGCTATAAAGTTTCATTTTCTTCGTGAAAAGGTGCTAGCTAACGAGGTATCAGTGCAATATGTTCCTACACAAGCATAGGTTGCTGACATTTTTACAAAACCTTTGGCTAAAGATATTTTTGAAAGACTTTAGTCTAGATTGAGAGTTTTCTCTCAATCTTTGTTATCTTAAATAGTTTATCTTGGTGATAGGGGGAGCTGGTTATCTCTTCTTGCAACTCATACTTTTCTACTCAAAGATTACTTCTGCAGTTTGTTGGTTTTTCACAGTTGTTTTTGGTTTATCTGTGTTGACTTCCCTTTATCCTTGTGACAAAAAGGGGGAGAATTATGAGCATTTGGTTCTTGTATTTCATCTTGGCTTGGTGGCTCAGTTTTTTCCATCAAGGACAAAGGGGGAGTTTGTTGAATCTCTCTTGTGAAATTTGTCCTTGATGACAATATATGTTACTCTGGTATTTTATGGTTACTCTCTTAGTTGATCTTCTTTCTTGATTGGCATAATTTACTTCACAGTTGTTACTATATATGGTGGTACTGATAATTTAACTCCATGTGTAGATCTCAGTTAAGGCATTCTGGTTACAGGTTCTATGTTCCATTGTTTAGGTGACATGTTTCTATTTTGATAATTTGTGCTTCACTGTTTCACTTGATTACATGTGTTTGGCATGTTCAGTTCTTCTACAGGTTGATTAATTATGGCTTGATCAGTTACACTCATTTTAAAATTGAAATATGCTCTTGATACTCATCAAAGGTATATGTCTCTACTGTAGAAGTTGTGAAATCCAACTTCACAGACCCCGAAGATCACCTGCATGAAGATAACTTGTCACAAAAAGAAGAGATGGAGACAAAAAAGCAAGGGTGCTCTGAAAGCTAAAATATGTATTAATCAGAGAGAGAAAATAAAATACAATGATCAATCCTTATGAAAGGAGATTGTGCAACCCTAAAAGAAACCCTAATAGGTAGACATTTAATAATTAATATAATTATTAAATGTCACAATATGCAAACTAAAGTTAAATCTTAAGAGAGGAATAAAGGTAACTTAATTAACATAATTAAGTTAAAATCTTTACTCTAACACCCCCCCTTAAGATGAGAAAGAGTGCAGCTACAAATAAGTACAAGAAAGAAAAATTATCTACAATGCATGAAAGTAAACATGGGTCCCAACAACTAGGCCTAATCAGGTACCCATTTACAAAAGCAATGCAAAGTAAATGAAACAGGGTAAAGGAGAAAACCCAGTGGGAACAAAACTCTGCCCCAAAATAGAATGCAAAAAAGGAATGCAATGTACTAATGAAAGAAGGATAGGAGGTGGATTACATGAAACCCCCCATCGACAACTTCTATCATATAAGTGCATGTACAATGATCTCCATAGGAGAGATAAAAAGAGAGAAGAAGGCCCCCCCCACAATGAAGAAACTCCTGTCACAATGGTAGATGCCTGATGTAGAATCCAAAAGGAGATCCTGAAGCGGAAAATGATATTCCTTCCCTTGGAAAGAAATGGATCCAAAGGATGATGTCGAAAAAACCCTATGAAGAGTGATGAACCAATCTGTCTCAAGATGTGTGCCATGATTGGATGCTAAAAAATCTCTCTGTCTAAACTGAAACAAACGATGTCAAATCCAAACTGATGTGGAGAATCCTGAAATGCAACCTCTGAATGCACTGATAATGGTGGGCGAACAATGATAACCTGACTGTCAAGGTAGAGGAGATGAATGTCCTCAAAATAATCCTCCATATCTGCATATAGGATTCCACAAACAAGAAAGATATGTCTGCAACATAAGAGTCCAAAGTAGCTATGTCTGGAAGATGAATGATGCCTTGCTGCATTGAATCATGAACAATAGGAGATGTTGATGAAGTCTCAATCAGAAGAGTGGGAACATGACTACAAGTCTCTAAACCATCGACACATGCAAGACCTATAAGATAATCAAGCTCCTCTAGAGTACAATTATCATAGGGTACACAATCTACATCTGCAAAAGGGATGAGACAATCTACAATAGGATTCTCTAGGAA